>CM060685.1:53616648-53816171 GCA_030686995.1 Artemisia argyi
TTTTCCATGCTGGGAACAGTGTATGACGGCGTCAACAGGGAATAGATGACGGCGTCAAGAGTAAAATCCATGACGACCCAGAAGAAACCTGAAGGCGTCACAACAAGAGCGTCAAGAGTTAAAATCATGACGGCCTGCATAAGGTGTACACATGACGGCGTCAGACCCAGATCTAGGCAGTCTGAGGAACTATTTGGCGGCGAGAGGACGGCGTCAGACATTTGTTCTTGACGCCGTCACCTTCTAAAATCTATATATAGTTTTCTATTTTTCATTCATTAGAGAGGAACTTATGTGGAGAAACCCTAGGACCTAACTTTGTGAACCCTAGCTCGTATTTTACAGTAAATTCAAGGGTTTTCACCCCTTGAATCCTTTCATGATTGAGATAAGTCTTCTCTTTAATTCAATCAATATGTCTATGTGTTGGTTGTCTATATCTTGTGCTTGTCTTGATTTCAACATGCTAGGCTAGATCTATCTTGTGTTTGCTTAGATCTAATGAAACCTAGATGTTAATTATGTGTTGATTACTTGTTTATGGTTGTATTGGATGAATGATTTCAATCTTAGGCTTAAGAAAACTGGCAGATCTCCATTGTGTAACATGCTTGAACGTCTTAGGAAACATGAACCGATGTGTACTTGGTTTTATTGGTTGTATTTAATGCATGAGTAAATTCTAATGATCCCATGTTAGGAGATTCTTAGCCGGCTCGACATAGGAGTGAAGTAGGCACTCATAGGATTGGGGAAGTAAGTACGCCACCCCATGAATGGTATTAAGGAATACAATCCGTCATCCACGCAACTATAACAAGTAATTAACATGTAAAAGATATCTGGGGAGTAGTGAAATCTAAGTAAACACATTTCTCCCATATATTGCTCACAACCTTAAGTATAATTTAGTTTATTTTCATTTTTAGTATTTTATTTTGATTGCATCTTAGTATTGGGTTAGTTGATTAGCAACTAATTCCGCCCTAATCCTTCAAACCCGAGATTTTTACTTGCTTTCCTTAAAAAATATAAAAATACAAAAAGAATCATCCCTCATCTCTAGACCTAGTCTTTAGGTTTTCAAATCCTAGCGACACTATTTCTAGCTGAACGATCAATCCCCCGGTACTTGTCATTATACTATACTACATCGATCAGGTTGATGCATGGGAATTGCAACAGGCTTTACCTCTCGAGGGATCTCGAGAAGCTTACAACCCCCACCAGGCAGTGTACCTGATCGTTGTAGTATAGTATAGTGACAAGTACCGGGGGATTGATCGTTCAGCTTAGAAATAGTGTCGCTAGGATTAGAAAGCCTAAATACTAGTTCTAAAGGTGAGGGATGATTATTTTTGTGTTTTTATATTTTTTTATAAAGCAAATTAAAATCTCGGGTTTTGGAAGAGTGGGCGGAATTAGTTGCTATTCAACTAACCCAATACTAAGATGCAATCAAAATAAAATACTAGAAATGAAAGTAAACTAATTTATACTAAAGTTGTGAGCAGTAATTGGAGAAAATGTGTTTACTTAGATTTCACTACTCCCTAGATATCTTTTACACGTTAATTACTTGTTATAATTGCATGGATGACGGATTGTATTCCTTAATACCATTCATGGGGTGGCACACATAACTCCCCAATTCTATGAACTCTTATCTCCTCCTACACCATGCCCAACACAACTATAGGGATTGTAAACAGTGGCTCATGCATTAAATACAACCAATAAAGACCTAGTGCGCGTTGGTTCATGTTTCTTAAGACGTTCAAGCATGTTACCAATTGGAGATCTGCCAGTTTTCTTAAGCCTAACATATAAATCATTCATCCAAGACAAGAATAAACAAGTAATCAACACATAATCAATATCTAGGTTTCATTAGATCTAAGCAAACACAAAAGAGATCTAGCCTAGCATGATGGAATTAAGACAAGAACATGATATAGACAACCAACACATAGACATATTGATTGAATTAGAAGAACACTTATCTTGATTAATCATGCAAGGTATCAAGGGGTTGGAACCCTTGAAAAACCTGTAAAGTTACACCAAAATCGTACTTAGGGTTTCTCCCAAAACTTCTCTCCTTTTTTTGTGAAAAATTAGAAAACTATATATAGGAAAAGGGGTCTGACGGCGTCAAGACCAAATAGGTGACGCCGTCACCTCGCCGCCAAAACAATCCTCGGACTGCCTAGATCTACATTTGACGCCGTCAAGAACATTGCATTTCCAGGCCGTCACGACTTTAACTCTTGACGCCTTACCTTCATGACGCCGTCAAAACTCTTCTGGGTCGTCATGGACTTTTACGCTTGACGCCGTCAGGAAACTCCTCTTGACGCCGTCATGCACTGTTCCCAGCCTGGAAAATTAAGACTTTGGCGTTTTCTTCACTTTTATGCTCCAAAAACGTCCGAATTGTTTCCTTTTCCAGATTTCACTCCCAAAGTACCTAAAATCACAAAAGGAACGATTTAGGGCAATATTTGATCAAATAAATTCGGATTCGGGCTTAAATGACCCCCTAAAAACGGATCATTTTTCGCCTCATCATATACCCTTACACTTGAGATTTGCTTGTCCTCAAGCAAATGCGCTTTTATTCTACTCAAAAGACAAGTTAGGGGTCATTTAACACTAATATAAAAGTAATTACAACAAATAATCGTTCCACTAAAGACCAATAGACAAGCACGGAGGTCATACACAAGCACCTCACAAATAGTGTTTAGATACTCACATCTCTTGGGTGTAATAAAGTGTAAATTACAATATGGAAACGGAAGATATCTCTCACTACCTGTCATAGCAAAATAGATTACCATAGGCTTGGGAAAGGATCAAACCTCCACCACATGGCGTAAGCACCTAGGATAAACTATCAAAGAGGTCTTTTAAAGGGTTGTAACGTTAGATGTAGGGATATGAAATACACGGTTTTGTTGGATAAAGGAAGTTTTACTGGTGGCGAGTTAACAATCTTGGTTAATTACATGTACAATATGGCGTTGCTAAGCCAAGACTAGATTCGACTTAAGCTAATAAATGAAAAATAACAAAAACATAAAATAAACATAGAATGAAACGGGATGGTAGTCCGTATGTTTTTTTCTCTTTTTTTTATTTATTTTATTTTTATTTTTTTTAAAATTTTTTTTGATTTTTTTTTTGATTTTTTTTTCGATTTTTTTTTTTTTTTTTTTTTTTGATTTTTTTTTTGTGCATACACTCTTACCCTACCATCAAAAATAATACATCATAGGGAATTGAGCATTCCCCTTACACTTGAATCTTTACATACTTCACAATTAACTAATCTAATGACTCGAATTAAGAAAATCAAAACACTTGGAGCACTTTTAAGATTAACGCACACATGGGGGTAATAAATGATGTTCTTCCCCATTACTCCATAAATAAGTACTTTACCCATGAGTCCCAATCGTCCCAAAACAATATGTACAAGGATATGACTCGACTTAGCAACCATGTAATCAATTAGAAAGTTAACTTAGGGTTTAACAAATAACAATAATGCACTAAAAATGAGCGCATACACGGAAGGCTAAGGCGATTTGGTTGTACATTTAAGTGGGGTGTAACAAATTCTTCCTTTAAGTAAAATGCTTAAAGTTAGAAACGAAAAGATAGGCTCGGAGTGGTGTACTAGGGGTTTCGTGTACTAAAAATGAGTACAAAGCTAAGGGTGTGGGAAAAATTAGTTGACTTAACTAGCCAAGTAATATGACTTAAATGGTCAAGTAATTATAATACGGGTTTAACACAAGGGTGATCCTAATGCCTCTTATCATGTAGTAAATCCTACCACACGAATGTAGTCTCACTAGCGGTCTCGGGATGCATCACTAACGCAAGTTCTAGAATCTAAATGCTACCGGTACACTCATAAGCACTAATAATAAATGCTTTTCCTATCAAATCTAAAGGCGAACCTCACATATTTGGGTGGAAAATTTTTCTGAATATACGGTTATGTGCTAGTCATACAATCTCCTATCCATGAGACGCTTGCTATGGCTAAAGTTTCACTCCTAAATGTTGTAAAAAATTTTAAATTTGGCGCTAAAATTGCACTAACAAGTATTTCTCATAGTTTTATTACACATCTACCATTAAACAAAGCAAACTCAAGCAAAAGTGCATATGTAAGGTATCATCTTTTTACCCTCCCCTTACACTTAAGATGAACATTGTCCCCAATGTTCAAGTAAAGAATGTAAAAGTGAAAAAGTAAAGAGAATGAAATCAAATACTCCCCTGATTCGCTCGGTATGGATAATAGGATGGCCAGGTTAAATCTTCCTCCAAGAAAATGAACAATCAAAGCTTCCCTTCCAGAATATAAATCATCTTCTTGTCATACATAACCTGTAAAACCTGACAAAATAGACAAGACAACCTCGCGTAAAATCAGCGGCATCCTATATAAGTTTCTAAATCCTAGAAAACAAGATAAGATATAATGCTTGTGGAATGAAGTTTGCAGATCTCCTGGAGATTATAAAACTTAATAATTCACAAAAACCATAAGACTCCGTTAGAAAAACAAAACCGGTAAAATTTCCAGATTTTAACTCCTGACGCCGTCAAGAGTAAACCCCTGACGCCGTCAGAATTGACCTGCAGAAATCCTTATGTTAAGTTTCCGGAAAATTTCTGGAAAAACTTGGTCCTACTTCCTGGAAAATCCTGCAAAACTTCATTATGACTCAATACAAGCATTTGACTCTAACAAATACGAATATACATGCTCATTTAATATTGTGGAGAATCATGATCGGTTTGTTTCTTAAAAACATATTTGGGGTTTCCCCTTACACTTATCTTTTGCAAAAATACTTCTAGGTGGAGTTAAGACTAGGCCAAAACAACAAAGTAAAGTATTTCCACTATTTAGTTTAGAAACATGATCTACCAACAATAAAAATAAAGCATGCATACGGAAGCAAATAACAAACAAACAAATAAAATCACACAAAACATGGGTTGCCTCCCAAGAAGCGCTTTTCTTTATTTACGAGTCTTGTAGCTAGACTCAAGGTCATGGGTTACTACGTGACTTCATCATTGGTTCCATTCTCTAGGTCGTCTTCTAAACCAGTTTTGTATTCCGGACCTAGTTGTAAGCATTCTTTATAGAAATCAAGCATCCTATTCTTTACATATTCTACTCCTCTACGTCTATCCTCCTCATTCCTATAATAAGCCGCTTGCTTGTGTTCTTTTTCGAAATTAGAGAGAAGGCGGTATTGTTCAATCTTGTAGGGCATTTGATAGGCAACCTCATCGTTCTCTTCCTTAAATCTAACTATCCCTAAAGTCGGATCATAACTCATCCTAGTGGCTTCAACAAATGGTTTTCCAAATAACTATTTGGCTTAGGCAAGCATCTATCACCGGACGAATGTCTTCTACTATCATAAAATCGATTTCATAGGTGAGATTCCCTATGATCACATGTAATCCCTTCACTCTTCCTGCAAAATTACTTATCAGATTCTTACCGGGCATCATCCTAAAATTAAGTTGCTTCTTCATCACCCAATTGTAATAAGTCCTAGTCATGATGTTCACGGGGGATTGATGCGTGGGAATCGCAACAGGCTTTACCTCTCGAGGGATCTCGAGAAGCTTACAACCCCCACAAAAGGAACGATTTAGGGCAATATTTGATCAAATAAATTCGGATTCGGGCTTAAATGACCCCCTAAAAACGGATCATTTTTCGCCTCATCATATACCCTTACACTTGAGATTTGCTTGTCCTCAAGCAAATGCGCTTTTATTCTACTCAAAAGACAAGTTAGGGGTCACTTAACACTAATATAAAAGTAATTACAACAAATAATCGTTCCACTAAAGACCAATAGACAAGCACGGAGGTCATACACTAGCATCTCACAAATAGTGTTTAGATATTCACATCTCTCGGGTGTAATAAAGTAATATAACATTATGGAAATGGAAGATATCTCTCACTACCTGTCATAGCAAAATAGATTACCATAGGCTTGGGAAAGGATCAAACCTCCACCACATGGCGTAAGCACCTAGGATAAACTATCAAAGAGGTCTTTCAAAAGGTTGTAACGTTAGGTATAGGGATATGAATTACACGGTTTTGTTGGATAAAGGGAGTTTTACTGGTGGCGAGTTAACAATCTTAGTTAATTATATGTACAATATGGCGTTGCTAAGCCAAGACTAGACTCGACTTAAGCTAATAAATGAAAAATAACAAAAACATAAAATGAACATAGAATGAAACGGGATGGTAGTCCGTATGTTTTTTTTCTTTTTTCTATATATATTTTTTTCTTTTTTTCTTGATTTTTGGATTTTTTTTTTTTTTTTTTTTTTTTTTTTTTTTTTTTTTGCATACACTCTTACCCTACCATCCAAAATAATACATCATAGGGAATGAGCATTCCCTTTACACTTGAATTTTTACATACTTTACAATAAACTAATCTAATGACTCGAATTAAGAAAATCAAAACACTTGGAGCACTTTTAAGATTAACGTACATATGGGGGTAATAAATGATGTTCTTCCCTATTACTCCATAAACAAGTACTTACCCATGAGTCCCAATCGTCCCAAAACAATATGTACAAGGATATGACTCGACTTAGCAACCATGTAATCAATTAGAAAGTTAACTTAGGGTTTAACTAATAACAATAATGCACTAAAAATGAGTGCATACACGGAAGGCTAAGTCGATTTGGGTGTACATTTAAGTGGGGTGTAACAAATTCTTCCTTTAAATAAAATTCTTAAAGTTAGAAACGAAAAGATAGGCTCGGAGGGGTGTACTAGGGGTTTCGTGTACTAAAAATGAGTACAACGCTAAGGGTGTGGGAAAAATTAGTTGACTTAACCAGCCAAGTAATATGACTTAAATGGTCAAGTAATTATAATACGGGTTTAACACAAGGGTGATCCTAATGCCTCTTATCATGTAGTAAATCCTACCACACGAATGTAGTCTCACTAGCGGTCTCGGGATGCATCACTAACGCAAGTTCTAGAATCTAAATGCTACCGGTACACTCATAAGCACTAATAGTAAATGCTTTTCCTATCAAATCTAAAGGGGAACCTCACATATTTGTGTGGAAAATTTTTCTGAATATACGGTTATGTGCTAGTCATACAATCTCCTATCCATGAGACGCTTGCTATGGCTAAAGTTTCACTCCTAAATGTTGTAAAAAATTTTAAATTTGGCGCTAAAATTACACTAACAAGTATTTCTCATAGTTTTATTACACATCTACCATTAAACAAAACAAACTCAAGCGAAAGTGCATATGTAAGGTATCATCTTTTTACCCTCCCTTTACACTTAAGATGAACATTGTCCCCAATGTTCAAGTAAAGAATGTAAAAGTGAAAAAGTAAAGAGAATGAAATCAAATACTCCCCTGATTTGCTCGGTATGGATTATAGGTTGCCCAGGTTAAATCTTCCTCCAAGAAAATGAACAATCAAAGCTTCCCTTCCAGAATATAAATCATCTCCTTGTCATACATAACCTGTAAATCCTGACAAAAATAGACAAGACAACCTCGCGTAAAATCGGCGGCATCCTATATAAGTTACTAAATCCTAGAAAACAAAGTAAGATATAATGCTTGTGGAATGAAGTTTGCAGATCTCCTGGAGATTATAAAACTTAATAATTCACAAAAACCATAAGACTCCGTTAGAAAAATAAAACCGGTAAAATTTCCAGATTTTAACTCCTGACGCCGTCAAGAGTAATCCTCTGACGCCGTCAGAATGGACCTGCAGAAATTCTTATGTTAAGTTTCCGGAAAATTTCTGGAAAAACTTGGTCCTACTTCCTGGAAAATCCTGCAAAAACTTCATTATGACTCAATACAAGCATTTGACTGTAACAAATACGAATACACATGTTCATTTATTATTGTGGAGAATCATGATCGGTTTGTTTCTTAAAAACATATTTGGGGTTTCCCCTTACACTTATCTTTTGCAAAAATACTTTTAGGTAGAGTTAAGACTAGGCTAAACAACAAAGTAAAGTATTTCCACATTTTAATTGAGAAATATGATCAACCAACAATAAAAAAATAAAACATGCATACGGAAGCAAATAACAAACAAACAATTAAAATCACACAAAACATGGGTTGCCTCCCAAGAAGCGCTTTTCTTTATTTACGAGTCTTGTAGCTAGACTCAAGGCTATGGGTTAATACGTGATTCGGGTGAGTTCCTCATTGAGGACATCTTTGGGATCAAACTTAGGTTTCAACTTCCTATCGGTTTCCTTAGTATGGTATGACCTTTCAAACTTTTCTCCATCCGGATCATACAAAGTCATTCTAATATGCCATGACCCGTCACCTTCTTTAGGTGGCTTGTCCCACCTCCATTTACACTTATCTCCCTCTCTTTTCCATTTATTCCTCTCTATGTTGATGGGCATTACGCTTAATAACTCAATCATCTTCCTAAAGACTAACGGGTCCTCAAAGGGGTCTAGCTCTTCATCTCTAGCTATGAGTTGTTCTACCGAATGTGTCTTTTCAACAAAATCTTTCTCTAGATAAAATGGGCATTGAGGTCCTATAAAGTTCCTTTCTATCCAAGGTCCATATCTAGACGATCTCCTATTCATCTCTACCCAATGCGGTGTCGGTTCATCATCACAATCATAACTATGCTTCTTAACATCATACACCGACCAAGTATCGCCTTCACCTATTGTTATCTTGGATTCCTTGCAATCTATCATGGCACTAGCGGTTGCTAAAAATCCTCTTCCTACCAATAATGGGCATGTAGTGTCACTAACCATGTCTAGGACGTGAAAATCCGCTAATATAGTTAACTTTCCTACGTGAACAACTACATCCTTAATCATTCCAACCGGGTGGGCAATACTCGCATCCGCTAGCCCTATCAATACCTCCGTTTCCTCTAACTTTCCTAGCTTAAGAGCGGTGAATAAGGACAAGGGAATCAAGTTGAGGCTTGACCCTAAATCGGCCAGTGTGTCGAAAGCTTCGGATCTTCCTATCTTACAAGGCAAAACAAATATACCCGGATCATCAAGCTTTTTAGGCAACTTGTTTTAAACGAAGGCGGTCCCATTTTTACCTTGCTTACACTTCTCATATTTTTCTAGGAGGGCACTATAGTAAGGAGCACGCGCTAAGACATCAATGACGGGGCGTTCAAGGTGAAGCTCTTTGAATTCATCGTCAAGGTCTTGCGTAAGAGGTGTTTCAACTATGCTTTTGACCGGCTCTATAGTGGGTGTTTTATTTGATTGGTCCTTTTGGGGAACTTGGTTTTGTTTGAAACACGTGCTCGTTGATTTAACCGAGTAGTATTGTGGACACGAAGTGGGTGACGAAACTGAGGATATGGAATTAACGGTTAGTTTCGGATTCTTGACCGTGTCGCTCGGGAGTGCTCCCATTTCTCAGTCATTGAGAACTTTCAACAATGCATCAATTCTAGTGGTCATCTCGCTTTGCTTTTGTTTGAAATCGGCTTCAAACTTAGATATGCGAGCTTCTTGAGATGCCATGAATTTTGACATCAATCCTTCAAGATTGTTGGTACTACCATAGTTGTTAGAAGGATTGTTGTTGAAAGTACGGTTGGATGGTGGACCGTTTGGTTGGTAACGATTAGGCGAATTGGAAGAATTGGGTTGATTTTGTTTCCACCTAAGGCTTGGGTGATTTTTCCATGAGGGGTTGTATGAATCACCGTAAGGGTTTGGCTCGGGCTTGAAAGTGTACCACTTATCTCCCGCTTCGTCGGTACGCGTGGATGCGTAGTCCGCAAAAGCTGTTCCGGGGAGTTCCACACAATCACGAGTGTCATGGGGACCACTACATAATTCGCATGAAGAAGTGATTTTGTTCACTTGGCTTGAAGGCTTAGTAGCATCGTAAGATTTCATGAGAAACTTGACTTGGTCCTCAAGTTCCATGATCCTACGGTCGGGAGTGCTAGAATTGTTCGAAGGCAAAGATATTGCCTTGACCGTTTTGTTCAAATCACGGGGATCGTTCCAACTTTCGTTGTCATAGAGAGCAAGATCTTCTATGAGTTCCCATGATTGTTCCGCACTAAGATCACGTAGCTTACCACCGGCCGATTGGTCAATGGCTCGCCTCGTGGAGATGTCGATATGGTCATAGAAGATTTGGACTTGGAGCCAAAGATCTATGCCATGATGAGGGACTTTTTGGAGTAAGTCCTTGAAACGAGTCCATGCTTCATAGAGAGATTCATTTTGACGTTGTTGGAACATCAAGATGTCATTTCTAAGCTTAGTAGTTCTCCCCGGTGGGAAAAATTGAGCAAGAAAACGAGTGGTGAGATCATCCCATGTGGTGATGGATCCCGCGGGTAAACGCTCAAGCCATTGACTAGCTTGATCCCGTAGAGAGAATTGGAATAGGCGTAAATTGGTAGTCTCTCTAGTTTCAACACCTAGGTCTATGGAATCTACGATTTTGAGAAAGTCCTTAAGATGTTGGTTTGGATCTTCGGAACGAAGTCCATGGAATGCACATCCGCTTTGCACCAACCGGATGGTGTCGGATCGCAAGGGGGTCACATTGGCTCCGGTGAGCTCAATGGTATTTCGGTAGCCTTGGTGGCTAGGTTGGGAGTACTCTCCTAAGGTTCGGGGCCTAAGGGGTTCTAATGGTGGGTTTTGTTGTGGTGGGATGACGGGTTCAAAGATGTTACCACCTTCCATGATGTCGGATGGTAAAGAGTTACGAACAAAGGCACGAAGAAATAAGATAGACTAAAGAAGACCTAAAAATAAAAAATAAAATCTTACTAGAAAGGAATCTAGCAAGTAGACCTAATAAAAAGAAATCCTAAACTAGACAATAACTATTCCCCGGCAGCGGCGCCAAAAACTTGATGCGTGGGAATCGCAACAGGCTTTACCTCTCGAGGGATCTCGAGAAGCTTACAACCCCCACCAGGCAGTGTACCTGATCGTTGTAGTATAGTATAGTGACAAGTACCGGGGGATTGATCGTTCAGCTTAGGAATTGTGTCGCTAGGATTAGAAAGCCTAAATTACTAGTTCTAAAGGTGAGGGATGATTATTTTTGTGTTTTTATATTTTTTAGAAAGCAATTAAAATATCGGTTTTTGGAAGAGTGGGCGGAATTAGTTGCTATTCAACTAACCCAAAACTAAGATGCAATCAAAATAAAATACTAAAAATGAAAATAAACTAATTTATACTAAGGTTGTGAGCAGTAATTGGAGAAAATGTGTTTACTTAGATTTCACTACTCCCTAGATATCTTTTACACGTTAATTACTTGTTATAATTGCATGGATGACGGATTGTATTCCTTAATACCATTCATGGGGTGGCATACATAACTCCCCAATTCTATGAGCTCTTATCTCCTCCTACACCATGCCCAGCACAACTATAGGGATTGTAAACAGTGGCTCATGCATTAAATACAACCAATAAAGACCTAGTACGCCTCGGTTCATGTTTCTTAAGACGTTCAAGCATGTTACCATTTGGAGATCTGCCAGTTTTCTTAAGCCTAACATATAAAATCATTCATCCAAGACAAGAATAAAAAAGTAATCAACACATAATCAATATCTAGGTTTCTTTAGATCTAAGCAAACACAAAAGAGATCTAGCCTAGCATAATAGAATTAAGACAAGAACATGATATAGACAACCAACACATAGACATATTGATTGAATTAGAAGAACACTTATCTCAATTACAATGCAAGGTATCAAGGGTTTGGAACCCTTGAAAAACCTGTAAAAGTTGCACCAAAATCGTCTTTAGGGTTTCTCCAAAACTTCTCTCCTTTAATGTGAAAAACTAGAAAACTATATATAGGAAAATCGGGGTGACGGCGTCAAGAACAAAGGTGTGACGCCGTCATCTCGCCGCCAAATACTTCCTCAGACGGCCTTGATCTACTTCTGACGCCCTGTGTGACGCCGTCATGAGCTACGGATTTTAATTCTTGGGGTTTGACGCCGTCATGGGTTTACTCTTGACGCCTTCATGTACTGTTCCAGCATGGAAAATTGAGACTTTGCCGTTTTCTTCACTTTTATGCTCCAAAAACGTCCAAATGGCTTCTTTTCCAGAATTCACTCCAAGTACCTAAAATCACAAAAGGAACGATTTAGGGCAATATTTGATCAAATAAATTCGGATTCGGGCTTAAATGACCCCCTAAAAACGGATCATTTTTCGCCTCATCAGGGATCTAAGGTCGATGTAAGCTTTCCATATATGCATGTGCCCGATATTGCATGGTATGTTAATGTTAGAGGGGTCTCCCATTTTGATAAGGGGTGTGCCGAAGATATATGGTCTCTCGGGACTATCGAATAGATCCTTATGGTACTCCCGTTCTTCTTCAGTGGGCAACTTATCAAAGTATTTTTCTATAGGCTTTACCTCCTCTAACTCCTCTTCCTTGTTAACCTTAACCTCCCTATTCTCATCCTTAACCTCGACTTCTATTCTAACTTCATCCTGGTCACTCATCTCTATCTCCTTATCTATTGGTTTAATGGTGACAACATTGACAAAGTGGACATGTTTGGATGATGAGGGATCCTTAATTTGGACTCCACTATTGGTGTCCCTAGTGTCCTTCCTAGGTGTGATTAACGCTTGGTTGTTGAGGGCTTTCAACAAGTTGTCAATCTTGTTGGTCATCTCCGTCTGTTGTTGGTTGAATTCGGTTTCAAACCTAGCTATGCGGGCTTCTTGAGATGCCATGAACTTTGACATCAATCCTTCAAGATTTTTGGTACTACCATAGTTGTTAGAAGGATTGTTGTTGAAAGTACGGTTGGAGGGTGGACCGTTTGGTTGGTAACGATTAGGCGGATTGGAAGAATTGGGTTGATTTTGTTTCCACCTAAGGTTTGGGAGATTTTTCCAAGAGGGGTTGTAGGAATCACCGTAAGGGTTTGGCTCGGGTTTGAAAGTGTACCACTTATCTCCCGCTTCGTAGGTATGCGAGGATGCGTAGTCCACAAAAGCTGTTCCAGGGAGTTCCACACAATCACGAGTGTCATGGGGACCACTACATAATTCGCATGAAGAAGTGATTTTGTTCACTTGGCTTGAAGGTTTAGGAGCTTCGTAAGATTTCATGAGAAACTTGACTTGGTCCTCAAGTTCCAAGATCCTACGGTCGGAAGTGCTAGAGTTGTTCGAAGGCAAAGATATTGCCTTGACCGTTTTGTTCAAATCACGGGGATCATTCCAACTTTCGTTGTCATAGAGAGCAAGATCTTCTATGAGTTCCCATGATTGTTCCGCACTTAGATCACGTAGCTTACCACCGGCCGATTGGTCAATGGATCGCCTCGTGGAGAGATTGATATGGTCATAAAAGATTTGGACTTGTAGCCAAAGATCTATGCCATGATGAGGGACTTTTTGGAGTAAGTCCTTGAAACGAGTCCATGCTTCATAAAGAGATTCATTTTGACGTTGTTGGAACATCAAGATGTCATTTCTAAGCTTGGTAGTTCTCCCCGGTGGGAAAAATTGAGCAAGGAAACGAGTGGTGAGATCATCCCATGTGGTGATGGATCCCGCGGGTAAACGTTCAAGCCATTGACTAGCTTGATCACGTAGAGAGAATTGGAATAGGCGTAATCGGGTTGTCTCTCTAGTTGCAACATCTAGGTCTATGGAATCTACGATTTTAAGGAAGTCCTTGAGATGTTGATTTGGATCTTCGGAACGAAGTCCATGGAATGCACATCCGCTTTGCACCAACCGGATGGTGTCGGATCACAAGGGGGTCACATTGGCTCCAGTGAGCTCAATGGTGTTTCGGTAGACTTGGTGGCTAGGTCGGGAATATTCTCCTAAGGTTCGGGGCCTAAGATGTTCTAGTGGTGGGTTTTGTTGTGGTGGGATGACGGGTTCAAAGATGTTCCCATCGTCCATGATGTCGGGTGGTGAAGAGTTACGAACAAAAACACGAAGAATTAAGATAGACTAAAGGTTCGTGTTTTTGTTCGTGTTTTTGCAAAAGAAAAGTGTAAGGGGAAACCCCAAATATGTTTTTAAGAAACAAACCGATCATGATTCTCCACAATATTAAGTGAACTTGTATCGAGTCATAATGAAGTTTTGCAGGATTTTCCAGGAAGTAGAACCAAGTTTTTCCAGAAATTTTCCGGAAACTTAACATAAGAATTTCTGCAGGTCACTTCTGACGGCGTCATGAGTTTACTCTGACAGCGTCACGTGTAAAAATCTGGAAATTTTACCGGTTTTGTTTTTCTAACAGAGTCTTAAAGTTTTTGCTGAATTAGTAGTTTTATAATCGCCAGGAAATCTGCAAACTTCATTCCACAAGCATTATATCTTATTTTGTTTTCTAGGATTTAGTATATGTAGATTGCCGCCGATTTTATGCGAGGTTACCTTGTCTGTTTTCTCAGGATTAACAGGTTATATATGACAAGAAGATGATTTATATTCTGGAAGGGAAGCTTTGATTGTTCATTTTCTTGGAGGAAGATCTAACCTGGCCACCTTATTATCCATACCGAGCGAATCAGGGGAGTATTTGATTTCATTTGTTTTACTTATTTCACTTTTACATTCTTTACTTGAACATTGGAGACAATGTTCATCTTAAGTGTAAGGGGAGGGTAAAATGATGATACCTTACAATACACTTTCGCTTGAGTTTGTTTGTTTGATAGTAGATGTGTAATAAAACTATGAGAAATACTTGTTAGTGTAATTTTAGCGCCAAATTTAAATTTTTTTACAACATTTAGGAGTGAAACTTTAGCCATAGCAAGCGTCTCATGGATAGGAGATTGTATGACTAGCACATAACCGTATCATTCAGAAAAATTTTCCACCCAAATATGTGAGGTTCGCCTTTAGATTTGATAGAAAAAGCATTTACTATTAGTGCTTATGAGTGTACCGGTAGCATTTAGATTCTAGAACTTACGTTAGTGATGCATCCCGAGACCGCTAGTGAGACTACATTCGTGTAGTAGGATTTACTACATGATAAGAGGCATTAAGATCACCCTTGTGTTAAACCCGTATCATAATTATTTGACCATTTAAGTCATATTACTTGGCTAGCTAAGTCCTAATTTTTCCCACACCTTAGCGTTGTACTCATTTTTAGTACACGAAACCCCTAGTACACCCCTCCGAGCCTATCTTTTCGTTTCTAACTTTAAGCGTTTTACTTAAAGGAAGAATTTGTTACACCCCACTTAAATGTATACCCAAATCGCCTTAGCCTTCCGTGTATGCACTCATTTTTAGTGCATTATTGTTATTTGTTAAACCCTAAGTTAACTATCTAATTGATTACATGGTTGCTAAGTCGAGTCATATCCTTGTACATATTGTTTTGGGACGATTGGGACTCATAGGTAAAGTACTTATTTTATGGAGTAATGGAGAAGAACATCATTTATTACCCCCATATGTGCGTTAATCTTAAAAGTACTCCAAGTGTTTTGATTTTCTTAATTCGAGTCATTAGAATAGTTTATTGTAAAATATGTAAAAATTCAAGTGTAAGGGGAATATTCATTCCCTATGATGTATTATTTTGGATGGTAGGGTAAGAGTGTATGCAAAAAAAAAAAAAAAAAAAAAAAAAAAAAAACATACGGACTACCATCCCGTTTCATTCTATGTTTATTTTATGTTTTTGTTATTTTTTATTTATTAGCTTAAGTCGAGTCTAGTCTTGGCTTAGCAACGCCATATTGTATATGTAATTAACCAAGATTGTTAACTCGCCACCAGTAAAGACTGCCTATATCTAACAAAACCGTGTATTTCATATCCCTACACCTAACGTTACAACCCTTTAAAAGACTCTTTGATAGTTTATCCTAGGTGCTTACGCCATGTAGTGGAGGTTTGATCCTTTCCCAAGCTTATGGTAATCTATTTTGCTATGACAGGTAGTGAGAGATGTTTTCCATTTCCATATTGTGATATTACTTTATTACACCCGAGAGATGTGAGTATTTAAACACTATTTGTGAGGTGCTAGTATACGACCTCCGTGCTTGTCTTTCGTCTTTAGTGGAACGATTATTTGTTGTAATTACTTTTATATTAGTGTTAAATGACCCCTAACTTGTATTTTGATTAGAATAAAAGCGCATTTGCTTGAGGACAACCAAATCTCAAGTGTAAGGGTATATGATGAGGCGAAAAATGAACCATTTTTAGGGGGTCATTTAAGCCCGGAATTGAATTTATTTGATCAAATATTGCCCTAAATCGTTCCTTTTGTGATTTTAGGTACTTTGGGAGTGAAATCTGGAAAAGTAAGCAATTCGGACGTTTTTGGAGCATAAAAGTGAAGAAAACTTCAAATACTTAATTTTCCATACTAGGAACAGTGTATGACGGCGTCAAGAGGAAATAGATGACGGCGTCAAGAGTAAAATCCATGATGACCCAGAAGAAACCTGAAGGCGTCACAACAAGAGCGTCAAGAGTTAAAATCATGACGGCCTGCATAAGGTGTACACATGACGGCGTCAGACCCAGATCTAGGCAGTCCGAGGAACTATTTGGCGGCGAGATGACGACGTCAGACATTTGTTCTTGACGCCGTCACCTTCTAAAATCTATATATAGTTTTCTATTTTTCATTCATTAGAGAGGAACTTATGTGGAGAAACCCTAGGGCCAAACTTTGTGAACCCTAGCTCGTATTTTACAGTAAATTCAAGGGTTTTCACCCCTTGAATCCTTTCATGTGCTATTGAGATAAGTCCTCTTTAATTCAATCAATATGTCTATGTGTTAGTTGTCTATATCTTGTGCTTGTCTTGATTTCAACATGCTAGGCTAGATCTATCTTGTGTTTGCTTAGATCTAATAAAACCTAGATGTTAATTATGTGTTGATTACTTGTTTATGGTTGTATTGGATAAATAATTTCAATGTTAGGCTTAAGAAAACTGGCAGATCTCAATTGTGTAACATGCTTGAACGTCTTAGGAAACATGAACCGATGTGTACTAGGTTTTATTGGTTGTATTTAATGCATGAGTAAATTCTAATGATCCCATGTTAGGAGCTTCTTAGCCGGCTCGACATAGGAGTGAAGTAGGCACTCGTAGGATTGGGGAAGTAAGTACGCCACCCCATGAATGGTTTTAAGGAATACAATCCGTCATCCACGCAACTATAACAAGTAATTAACATGTAAAAGATATCTAGGGAGTAGTGAAATCTAAGTAAACACATTTCTCCCATATATTGTTCACAACCTTAAGTATAATTTAGTTTATTTTCATTTTTAGTATTTTATTTTGATTGTATCTTAGTATTGGGTTAGTTGATTTGCAACTAATTCTGCCCTAATCCTTCAAACCCGAGATTTTTACTTGCTTTCCTAAAAAAATATAAAAATACAAAAAGAATCATCCCTCATCTCTAGACCTAGTCTTTAGGTTTTCTAATCCTAGCGACACTATTCCTAGCTGAACGATCAATCCCCCGGTACTTGTCATTATACTATACTACATCGATCCCTCTCCTGGTGCAAACCCCATGCATCAAAAAGTGAAAGTAGCAATCAAGATATTCAAATATTCACAAACAAAGATGAAATATGCAAAGAGTACAAGCTTATAATGCACCAAAGTTTAAAACGTAAAAACAGAAATGCAACTGCGTTATTTAAAACGCGACTTTTATTTAAAAATGATCCTACAAACGTGAAAATAATTTCTAAAAATCTTAAACTAATAAAATAAATTTCCAGAAAGAAAAAATATTTTTTTGACTTTTCTATGATTTTCTATGAATTAATTTTGCTTTTTGTAATTTTAAATGGATTAAAAATGAAGAAAAATAGAAAAATAAAGTGAAAAAATGAAAATTAAATTCTGAAAATTCTAAAATATTATAAAAGAATTTCTAAAAATATTTTTGTATTTTTCACAGCTTTTTATGAATTTTTGTTATTTAAAAACTATTTAAAAATGAAGAAAATCAAAAAGAAATTGAGAAAAATAGTAAAAATGCTTAGAAAAATCTGGAAAAATTCCAGAAAATCAAAAATTTTAAAAGAAACTCAGAGAAAAATTTTGAAAAGAAATTAAGCAGTTTAAGTGTTTATTTAGTAGAAAACTGCTTGACACAAGTGCTTATTATTAAGCACTTGTGTCAAAACTTTTTGAAAATGGAAACTCAGTTAAGGAATGCTCAAATATGCTCAGATATGCAAAGTGTGAATGATTTTTATCACAAAATTCCACAGAAACAACTATATAAAGCAATAAGCTAAAATTATAAGCACTTGCATAAGCAGATTAAGCAAAAACAATCCCAGAAGTAAAGAGATGGCACAGAATGTTTAAGCTACTCAAATTAAGCTAAAAAACTATCACCAATCACAATCTCAAGCGCAGATTATCAATAGCAGGCCTAATGAAGCAAACAGACAACTGATTCTAAAGCTCCAACTCATAGATTCAAATAGCACTTCTAAAAAACTCAAACTAACCAGCTTATGGGGGCAAAAGATCAATGGCAATACTGAGATACTATATAAAGCAAATCTAGTGTCTCAGCTAATCCTAAACTATTCCAAAATCATCCAAGTTCACCAGTCTACAAAATAGCTACCAATGTAACAGTTGAATTTATTATTACTTAACTAATTTGACTAAATTCCATTTTGATTCAATAAAACTACTCTTAAATGTTAAAATAAGCTGATATTTAACCGATTTAAAACTATAATGTCCTAAGATGCAACTGCTACTTCAATAATTCTAACTAATTACAACGTATACTATCAATTAAGCTATCTAACAACTAACTTTGACTTTTTGTGAATTACTTACTAATTTTATGATCTATAAGTCCAATATTACTCTAATGCAACCTATGTGTTGTACCAAATCAACAATCCAACAACTACTCTGCTTAGCATTATGATGAGGCAAAAAATGAACCACTTTTAGGGGGTCATTTAAGCCCGGAATTGAATTTTTTTGATCAAATATTGCCCTAAATCGTTCCTTTTGTGATTTTAGGTACTTTGGGAGAGAAATCTGGAAAAGGAAGCAATTCGGACGTTTTTGGAGCATAAAAGTGAAGAAAACGCCAAAGACTTAATTTTCCAAGCTGGGAACAGTAGGTGACGGCGTCAAGAGCATTTTCTTGACGGCGTCAAGAGTAAATTGCATGATGGCCCAGTACTGAAATAAAAGCGTCACAAGGAAGAGCGTCAAGAGTAAAATACGTGACGGCCTGGAAAAAGTTAATACATGACGGCGTCAGATGTAGATCAAGGCAGTCCGAGAATTCTTTTGGCGGCGAGATGACAGTGTCACCCATTTGGTCTTGACGCCGTCAGCCTCAATTTTCTATATATAGTTTTCTAATTTTCATTCATTAAAAAAAAAAAGAGAAGTTTGGAGAAACCCTAAGGCCGAACCACATACGAATTTTACAGGTTTTTCAAGGGTTTTCAGCCCTTGAATCCTTACATGTGTAATTGAGATAAGTGGTCTTCTAATTCAATCAATATGTCTATGTGTTGGTTGTCTATATCTTGTGCTTGTCTTGATTCCACCATGCTAGGCTAGATTTATCTTGTGTTTGCTTAGATCTAATGAAACCTAGATGTTGATTATGTGTTGATTACTTGTTTATGGTTGTTTTGGATGAATGATTTCAATGTTAGGCTTAAGAAAACTGGCAGATCTTCAAATGGTAACATGCTTGAACGCCTTAGGAAACATGAACCGATGTGTACTAGGTTTTATTGGTTGTATTTAATGCATGAGTAAATTCTAATGATCCCATGTTAGGAGCTTCTTAGCCGGCTCGACATAGGAGTGAAGTAGGCACTCATAGGATTGGGGAGTTAAGTACGCCACCCCATGAATGGTATTAAGGAATACAATCCGTCATCCACGCAACTATAACAAGTAATTAACGTGTAAAAGATATCTAGGGAGTAGTGAAATCTAAGTAAACACAATTTCTCCACTTATTGCTGACAACTTTAGTTTAAATTAGTTTATTTTCATTTCTAGTATTTTATTTTGATTGCATCTTTAGTATTGGGTTAGTTGACTAGCAACTAATTCCGCCCAAATCCTTCAAACCCGAGATTTTTATTTGCTTTCTAAAAAATATAAAAATACAAAAAGAATCATCCCTCATCTTTAGAACTAGTATTTAGGTTTTCTAATCCTAGCGACACTATTCCTAGCTGAACGATCAATCCCCCGGTACTTGTCACTATACTATACTACAACGATCAGGTACACTGCCTGGTAAGGGTTGTAAGCTTCTCGAGATCCCTCGAGAGGTAAAGCCTGGTGCAATCCCTACGTTACCAAGTTTTTGGCGACGCAGCCCGGGGAATAGTTATTGTCTAGGTTAGAATCTCTTTTTATTAGGTCTACTTGCTAGATTCCTTTCTAGTAAGATTTTATTTTTATTTTTAGGTTTCCTCTAGTCTATCTTTTCTTTGTTTCTTTGTTCGTAAAAACCTTTCCATTGACTTTTCCGTTCACTATTATGGAGAACGCGAATCCACCAAATTTTTCATCCAATCGACCAAACCCACTACAAAATCTACCCTTTTCACTTCAAAATGACATCTTGATGTTTTGACAACATCATGGTGAATCTTTTCCCGATGCATGGACTCGTTTCAAATACTTACTACAAAAAGTCCTTCACTATGGTCTTGATTTATTGCCTCTACTTCAATTATTTCACACTCGTGACTCGTATTGACTACGAAACCCAAATGAGGCTTGACTATGTAACAGATGGGGAGTTTTGGGAGTATGATGTCAAAGACGCGTGGGAAAACTTTGAGATTCACGCCCAATACAGAAGTGGAACATGGGACCCTAAAAACGTAAGTGTAGACCTATTTTCAATATGGATGGCTCAATCGAAAAGTTTGCTTGGGGATAAAAAGATTAGTGTCGAGCCACCTAGTTGCATTTCATGGTTAGGCACTACCTTAATACAGGATGAACACATAGGTAACCTTGATGTGATGGAGGATATAGCCGAACATGATCACATTGATCAAAAAGACCTAGGTTTTATGATCGATGATGATGAATCTCAAGAAACAGATGATGAATCTCTTGGGCAATTTGTATATAGCAGTCAGAATATTGAGGATGATCCTTATGATTCGGACATAGAAGTTGAGATGCCTGATTGGTCCCGAATGGTCAACCTAATTAACCAGGATATGGTCAACCAAGTCAAACGTCAAAAACCAACTAACCAAGGAGTTTAGGGAATCCCCAGGTCGTTATGTCCCGACGAGGCGTGCAATTTTATTTGTAAACGTTTTAAAGGATCGGGTGATTAATCAGAAAGGCAAGGAGTTTGATTATTATGGTTACACTACGAGATAATGATGGAAAATGATTTAAAAACACTTAATTAACAATTACTGGTGATCAGATAACTTGAAAACGTAATTTACCCTAAAAACGCGCCTTTCAGTTACAAATAAACGCGAACGCGCAAATAAAAAAGTGAAACGGGAGTAAACAAAGTCCTACGAACGTGAAATTTATATTTTTACAATCCTAATGACTTAAGAAAATTTTTAGAAAAAGAAAAATAATTTTTACACTATTTAATTAATTACTATTAATTAATTACTAATTATTAATTACTTTTTAATTAACTAAATTACCCTAAATTACAAATAATTATGAAAATTAACTAGAAAAATGAAAATAAAATTTAGAAAAATCTAAAATAATATAAAACTAATTTTGAAACAGAAAAACTATTTTTCCTACTTTTTAATTAATTATTAATAATTAAAGACTAATTATTTAATTGATTTAAATTAAACTAAATTATAAAAAATACTAAATGATTAAGGAAAATTCTGAAAAAATTACTAAAAATCTAATATGATTACAGGAGCCTAAGAAAAATTTAAAAATAGATTTTGCTTATAAATAAGCAGAAGATAAGCCAAAGTGGTTTAAATAGAAGCTATCACTTCTAATTTTTTTGGTTTTTCTTAATTTTTATTTTACACAACTGATTTACTACTAAAAACTAACACTATTTGTGAAAACACTTTTTATACAACTCAAAATTAAGCTCTATGCAACTCAATAAGCAAAACAGTCCATGGTTTGAGCTTATATGGGATTTTCAGGATACAAAAACTCAATAATAAGTTATTCTACTGGGCACAGAACTAAATTAAGCTAGAAACAAGTTGAGTGAACCTAGAATGAGGTATAACAACAAGGATGATACTCAGAAAAGCTCTCAAGCATGAATAAGCAATTTCAAAAGTAGCCAAGAACCCCCCAGGCCTGCAGGCCACAAACAGTCCTATTTAAGCAATGCAAAATAGCTTTCAAGGCCAAATAAAACTTAGAATTCTAAAATTTGGTACAAGGGCTCTCCAAAGACACCAAAAACAAAGGTTAAAGATGACTAGGGAGCTCTTTATGAGCTTGTGAAGATGGCTGCAAGGACTGAGTTTATGATTATTCAAATGGTGAGAAAAGCTTAAATCAGCTTAATATGCTACAAATAAACACTTCAGCTTATGCTAAGGCAAACTTAGGTAACTAAACTTAACTTGAATCAACAAAGATAGAACCACAATAATCACTCAGGGGTGCAAAATCAATAAGCTTAGATAACTACTGATGAATCAGCAGTTATGGGCAGCCCTGAGTAACTTTGAGGGCAAAATTAAGCTAACCTATAAGCACTTAAGGGGAAAACAGATATACCATCAACAAGACAAGCCAAGTGGCTATCCAAAACACCAACTCTCAAACAGAATGGTCCACTAGTGAACAATTTATGGCCTAAGGAAAATGGGATGAAACTGGGAGCAGGGTGTGTTTCATGCCCTGCAGGTCCAAACACAAGCTTGCACAGGCTTCAAAAAAAATTCTAAAAAATGTAATGATTGCAGGTTTTAAAAGACTAAGTGGTGGAGTTTAAGCACAACAATTTTCAAAACTTGAAAACACCCACAGAAATCTATAAAAATCTCATAAAAATTGGATTTTCTGACCAAATTGAACTTTTTGACTTTTCCAATTTAGAGCTCAATTGACTTTAGTGAACTTTTGCAAGGATTTTCTTACTGAAATTGATGAATTAGCTTACATGGGAATTCAAATTACCTAAGTTAACATTATATCAGCTTGAAATTGTGATTTGGCACACAGAAACCTACTCAGATTAGCAGTTAAGCAATCACAAGGGATATGTGACTTTTTTGTGTAAAAATGACCAGTGTGTTGGTTAATGGGACCTGGTTTACAGTTAAGAACAATGGATAATTTAGTAATAAAAAACAACCATAACACAGATTAATCAGCTATGCCAAACACCACTTTAAAATCTGTTTTGAAACTTTTACTCAGCAATTCAAATACCTAAACTAATAAATTGAAATACTAACTTATACTAAGCAAGCTTACACCTAATTATTCAGAAATCAACTTTAAATAACAACTAAAACCAACAATTTAGTAAATGCTAAAAATTGGAGGAGGTCTTACAATTTTGAGCCAATCCACAGAATCACAAGAACCAGAACCAAGATTAATAGAACACAACCTATATGCCCCCCCTGGGCTCTAAACCTCATTTATTCCATGCTTCCCTTTTCTGCATCAGCAATCCAACACTTCAATTTTCTCTTCTGTTTTTTCTTTTTTTTTCTTTTCTTATTATACTTCCTGTTTTTGTTTTGTTTTCTTGTTTGATTACTGAGGACTAATGTGAGGAATCAATAAACACAAACTAAGAACAAGTTTTTGAGAGTTAAAATAAAGTCTGAGACTACAAATAACAACTTGGAATTTTTAAGAACTGAAAAATGTTTTCATTGATTGCTGAAAAAGATTACATGTTACACAAGTTACTGAAATTGAAAATTACATAAAATAAAACTACTACTTGACTAACTGCCTCCAAGGCTTACAATGAAGACTACTTATAAAAAAATAAAAAATCTTGAACCAGGCCTTTTGTTTTCTTTTTTCACTTTTGTCCTCTTTGTCTGGTGTCTTTGTGTTGCTTTTGTTCCCTGGAAACACCACAACTATTGATTTGATTTGCTTCTTCATCTCAGCCCTAGGGTTTGTTGGAGCTATATGGGAGTGGGGGAGTAATTATTATGTTTTGGGGGTTGACTTTGGTGAGGAGGGGGAGTAGGTTGGCTGGGTAGGAGAGGAGGGGGGACAAGATTGTTCGGGGTTGCAGGAGTGTGGAGGCTGGGTGTTTGGGTAACGGTGGCAAAAGGTGCGGTGGGGAAGGAGTTGACCCTGGATTGACCCCGTTTTCTTTTTTATTAATAATATGGGATGGTGGGCTTTGGGTGGTATTTGGGCCAAAGGGGCATGGTGGGCTGGGGGTTTATAGATTTGGATTGGGTAGGTTTGATTGTAAAATTACAAAGGTCCGTTTGGTTTTTTAGTTCAAAAATCACAAGGACCAAAATTGCAAGTTCTGATTTTATGAGGACCAGAGTTGCCAACCATCCAAAGTATTCCAAGGGTCACATTTGTTACATTCCCAAAATATGAGGGTCACAAAATGTATTTTTCATTTTAAAATTCCCCAGGGACTGATTTTGTCAATTTCCCAAACTGCAGGGACCAAAAGTGTAAATTTTCCAAAGTTTTTACCTAAGGACAATATTTGATAAATTTTGACTTTTAAATGCCTTAGGTTGACTTTCCTTTCAAAACAAATGCTCAGGGACTAGTTTTGTGAATTTTTAAAGGTTGAGGGACTAAAACTGCCAATTGTGTAAACTTTGTTCATTTTTCATTGTTTTTGCTCATTTTGCATCTAAAACGTATAAAATACAATCCCTGGGATATTTTTAGTATTTGATGCATTTCTGAGCGTTTTCGGATATTTTGGCAGTTTAAATACGATAAAAATGATGAGTGTTTGAGCACTCATCAATCCCCCACACTAAAATATTGCTAGTCCCTAGCAATCTTTTTGAAAAACTTGATGGATTTGAAACTCTTTACCAAAAGCCATCACTTCTGGAGTAGCCAGGTGTAAGAACTGTGGCACACCTGATAATTGTGTGATTTTGAGCAAACCACCAGCTGTCAACGGATTTGATTAGTCTTTACCAAAAGCCGTTTGCTTCTGGACTAGCCAGCTCTTGATGGAATAGTCAACATCTTGGTGAGCTGATTACCAATTATGGTTTTTCCACTGCCTTTACCACAAGCCATAATCTTGTGGGCTAGCCAACTCATTCGCTTTATGGGATATGGGGAGTTGAGGAACCATACAATTTTGGGCAAATTGCAAGCCGTAAACGGATTTGAGATATCTTTACCAAGAGCCGTTTGCTCCTGGATTAGCCAATCCCTTTTGTCGTTTAGACACGGCAGACTGATTACCACAAAAATTTTGAAATAAAGTGAAAATTTTTTAAAATTTTAGGCCAAAAACGGGGATTCTAGAGGATATAATGTGATAAAATTCCCTAGAATTTTCCCCTCCCCCACACTTAGAATTGAATATTGTCCTCAATATTCAAAGTCCCGGCTAATATGCCGAATCCTTGAACGTAAAAAGATAATATTAAAAACTAACTGTGGGAAATCGTTTTGTATTTTTCACTTTATTTATCTGTACATACAATCACACATTTTTTTTTTTGGATGATACCTTTTATACATATATACATTTTCAAACAGTGGGGGGGGGGGGGGGGGGGTTGGCCATTCCCCCACACTTAGGTGGTAGAAAGTAGAAAGAAATCAGAGATACGGGTGAAAACCCGTATTGTTGCTACTGTTTTTGTTTATCGAGTCGCTAGCTTGACTCGATCCCCGAATTTAATTGTCCTTGGGGAAAGTTTGGAGATCCGGGACAACCATGGATGGTATGTCCTCTCCAAAGTAGTGTTTCAGCCGATGTCCATTCACTTTGAAATTAGGACCGTCGTTTTGAGATAATTTGACGGTGCCATAAGGATAAACCTTTGCGATAGTGAATGGACCAGTCCATCGGGTTTTGAGCTTTCCCGAGAAGATCTTGAGTCTAGAGTTGAAAAGAAGGACTCGATCACCAACGTTGAAAAAGCGGTTCTTGATTTTTGAGTCATGAATCTTCTTTGTCTTTTCTTTGTAGATCAAAGAGTTCTCGTAAGCTTGATCACGAAGTTCATTTAATTCATTCAGTTGAACTTTCCTGTGATCACCCGCAGTTTTGAGGTCAAAATTGGCATGCTTGAGGGCCCAATAGGCTTTATGCTCAAGCTCGATCGAAAGATGGCACACTTTCCCGTACATAAGCTTGTAGGGCGTACACCCAATGGGTGTTTTATACGCCGTACGGAAAGCCCAAAGTGCATCATCTAATTTGTCCGACCACGATGCACGATTCTCACCTACGATTCTTTCCAATATTCTCTTAATGCCCCGATTGGAAACTTCTACTTGTCCACTTGTTTGAGGGTGGTACGCAGTGGAAAGACGGTGAGTTACACCATACTTTTGCATGACTTTATCAAATTTGTCATTGCAGAAATGCGTACCACGATCACTAATTATAGCACGTGGAGTTCCAAATCGAGCAAAAAGAGCTTTCAAGAATTTTACAACAACTCGGGCATCATTAGTGGGTAAAGCTTTCGCTTCGACCCATTTTGACAAATAGTCAACAGCCACGAGTATGTACTTATTTCCATGAGATGATGGAAATGGCCCCATAAAGTCGATGCCCCACACGTCAAAGATTTCACAAACTTGGATTGCATTTTGAGGCATTTCATTCTTTTGTGAAATATTCCCGTGATGTTGAGAAGTGTCACATGATTTGACTAATTCCTGGGTATCCTTATAGATCGAGGGCCAGTAGAAACCGGAATCAAACACCTTTTTGGCGGTGTAGTTTGGATTATGGTGGCCCCCCGTGGGACCAGCATGGCAAGCCTTCAGAATTTCAGAGGCTTCTTGGCCATATACACACCGCCGGATGACTTGATCTGCACAGACTTTGAAAAGGTAGGGGTCGTCCCAGAAATAATGTTTCACATCTTTAAAGAACTTATTCTTTTGTTGGGACGACATCCCTTTCACAATAAAGTTACCCGCAAGGTAGTTTGCAAAATCGGCAAACCATGGGGTAACAGAGTCTCCCCAAAAGGCAACCGCATTGAGTGTCTCGAGAGGGAAGGTTTCATTAATTTCCTTCTTCTCGAAGACATCTTGGTGGGGGTTCTCCAATCGGGAGAGATGATCAGCAGCTAGGTTCTCAGCTCCTTTTTTTTATCACGAATTATGATATCAAATTCCTGTAGGAGGAGAACCCAACGGAGTAGTCTCGGCATTGCATCTTGTTTTGCAAAGAGGTACTTCAAAGCCGAGTGATCCGTATACACTATGCTTTTGGTCAATATCAAGTATGGCCGAAATTTTTCAAAGGCATACACCACAGCTAATAATTCTTTTTCAGTGGTGGTGTAATGACTTTGAGCCTCGGTCATAGTCTTGCTTTCATAGTGTATAGGCTGAAATTGTTTTGTTTTGCGTTGCCCCAAGACTGCCCCAATCGCATAATCACTTGCGTCACACATGAGTTCAAAGGGCAAGTCCCAATCGGGGGCAACAAGAATCGGTGCCTCGGTAAGCTTTTTCTTTAATGTTTCAAAAGCTTCGATGCACTCGGGAGAAAAGATAAAAGGAGCATCCTTCTCGAGGAGATGGGTCATAGGCCGGGCGATTTTAGAAAAATCTTGAATAAACCTACGGTAAAAGCCAGCATGACCCAAAAAGCTCCTAATACCTTTGACAGTAGTGGGATGAGGTAATTTTGCTATGACATCAACTTTGGCTCTGTCGACCTCAATCCCATTCTTTGAAATTTTATGGCCGAGGACAATGCCCTCTTTGACCATAAAGTGACTTTTCTCCCAATTTAGACATAACCTTGTGTCTTCACAACGTTTAAGCATGTTGTCTAAATGGGAGAGACATGTTTGAAACGAATCCCCAATGACCGAAAAATCGTCCATAAAGACCTCCATAGTTTTCCCGATCATTTCGGAAAATATGGCCATCATACATCTTTGAAACGTGCCCGGAGCATTACATAAGCCAAATGGCATACGTTTATACGCAAAAGTTCCATAGGGGCACGTGAACGTGGTCTTTTCTTGATCTTGCGGATCAATGGGAATCTGAAAGTAACCCGAGAAACCATCGAGGAAGCAATAGTACTCATTCCCCGCTAACCTCTCGAGCATCTGATCCATAAAGGGCAGAGGAAAATGATCCTTACGAGTGGCGTCATTTAACTTGCGATAATCAACACAGATACGCCACCCCGTAACCAAACGAGTTGGAATCAACTCATTTTCCTCGTTTGTGACAACAGTAATGCCACCCTTTTTTGGAACGCAGTGAATTAGGCTAACCCAAGGACTGTCCGAGATAGGGTAAATCAATCCGGCATCAAGGAGTTTTAAAACTTCTTGTTTGATCACCTCATGAATTTTTGGATTCACCCTTCTTTGTTGTTGGACTGCCAGTTTGAAGTCATCCTCCATTAAAATCTTGTGTGTACAAAATTCAGGGTCAATGCCCTTGATGTCGGAGAGTCACCAAGCAATTGCTTGTTTATGTGACTTCAAGACCTTTATTAGAGCAGCCTTTTCCTCAACACTTAAATCCTTGGCAATTATGACGGGTAATTTATCATCACCCTCCAGAAATGCATATTCAAGATGAGGCGGCAAGTCCTTAAGCTCGACCTCAGGAAAATCATCAGTTTCCTCAACATATTTGATCTCCTGGTTATGAAGTTGTTGTGGTAGAACAGGAAGAGGAGAGGGATCTTCGTTTAACAATTTCTCAAGGAGAAGAATATCCCTCTCGGGGTCAATCTCTTGGTTATCGATTCCATCGAGAATCGAATCACTTTTGAGGAAGGACTCAATCTCTTCTAAGATGAAGTCACTTCCCTTAAATGGAGTGAGGGAAGGAGAAGAATTTGCAATGATGGGATAAGAAGACGGAGTGAAATTTTCACTCGTAGAATCATCAACGAAACCTAAAACCTCTTGAGCATACTCATCAGCCGCAACATCGATGACATCTATTCGGTTTACCGATTCAGAGTCATAATTGGAGGAGTACCTCGATGTTTGATCAAGGTTAAAGGTGATTGCTTCAGTTCCAATACGCAATGTGATCTCATGCTCAAATACATCGATAAGAGCGCGCCCAGTTCTAAGGAATCCCCTTCCAAGAATGAGAGGGACCCTTGAATCGGCATCAAAGTCAACAATCACAAAATCCGCTGGAAAATGGAACTTTCCCACTTTAATGAATACGTCCTCGGCTATGCCAAGTGGACGAGAAATCGATCGATCGGCAAGCTCTAAAGTCATGCACGTGGGAGTAAGTTCGGGAAGAGATAATTTCTTCCACACAAAATATGGCATCAGGTTAATGCTAGAACCAAGATCGGCCAAGGCGAAGCATTCAACCATACCCGAAAAAATACAAGGAATGAGAAATTTTTCGGGGTCTCCAAGCTTTTCGGGAAGCTTTTTGAAGAGAACTGCTGAGCAGTGCTCATTCAACGGAGTTCTAGCCATCTCAAAGAGTTTTTCCTTATTACTTAACAGATTCTTGATTGTTGATGCAAACTTGGGCATCAAGAGAATAGCATCCGCAAAGCTAATGTCAAAATGCAAATCTTGAAAGATTTGGAAAAATTTATCCATTTGGTGACTAGCCTTTTCGCGGAGCTTTTGTTCATTGAGACGTGATGGGTAAGGAATAGAAGTTTTGGATTTAGGGTTGTCCACTGGAGTTTCAGGTGGTTCAAAGACAACTCCAGGCTTGCATCTGGTTTCTGGAATAACCTGAGGTTGGACGTGTGCGGTACTTCGTGAGCTAGGAGTTTGCGCCTTGTCCGTTGTCACCTCAGGTTCACGTTCCACTACCTTTGGAGGAGAGAAAGAAGAGGTAGTAGGAATCGCGGGTTCATCATAAGAAGCACCACTTCTAGTTGTGATCGCCTTAGCATTGCCCCTCGGGTTAGCGATCGTATTGCTCGGAAGTGTTCCTGAGCCTGAGGGTCGTTCATTTAAAGACTTCTTAATTTCAGAAATCTGGCTAACCAACAACTTGTTCATTTCTTCTTGGGACTTCATGAATTGTTTTAACAACTCGTCAGATGAAGGCCCAGTTGGAACAATGGCTTGATTTTGGTTATTAAAATTTTGAGCACGATTGTTCTGATTGGGGCCTTGATTTTGAAAATTACCCTGATTAGGGTTGTTGTTTCCATGAAAATACCCGGGATTGAAGTTACCCTGACCTTGGTTTCTATTAAAGTTTCCTTGATTTTGATGTTGGAAACCTTGACTTTGGAAACCTTGGTTTTGATTCTGAAAACCATGACCTTGATTGAAGTTACCCTAGTTTTGAAAACCTTGGTTCATTCTATTTTGATTCTGGTTACGGTTTTGGACATTTTGGTTTTGATTAAAACCGGGAGGTCCAGGATAATGATTAGGACGGTAGTTCGGGTTCATAGGAGGGCGGTATTGATTGCCTCCTTGATTAGATGACCCGACTACAGCATGAGCTTCAAACGGAGAACCATCAGTAGCTGTGCAATTGTAGTAGGCATGCGGCCCACCACAAGTTACACAGACTTCCACTTTTTTAACCTCAGCAGGTGGAGGATGTTGTGGAAATGAAACTTTCTTTGTTTGGGTGAGAACCAAAGCTTGAATAGCCTCAGTAAGCTTGTCAATCTTAGCATCGGTGCTAGACTGACTCGAAGGAGATGAAGTGGAAGGACCCGCACTAATTTGTGAAACAACCGGCTTGCTTCGTGTAGAGCGGACCTTAGACATGTTCTCGATGATTGCTAAGGCTTCTTTGGTGGTTCTACTCAAAAAGTTACCTCCTGCGGAGGCATTGAGAGAATCCTGATCAACTTGGCTCACGCCATTGTAGAAAGTATCGAGTTGCATCAACTCGGAGAAACCATGATGTGGACACTTGCGAAGTAATTCTTTGAAACGGTCCCACGCTTCACCAAATGATTCATCATATTTTTTAGTGAACTTGGTGATCTCCTTTTTAAGACTCGTGGTCTTAGAAGGTGGGAAGAATTCATTCACAAACTTTTTTACCAGATCTTCCCATGTCTCAATAGATCGAGGGGGTTGTTTCTCAATCCAAATCCGGGCTTGACCCTCGACGGAGAATGGGAAGAGAAGAAGCTTGATTGCTTCACACGGGACATTTTTGTACTTGATGGTCGATGTGATTTTATTGAACCATCGAATATGAGCATGAGGATCGTCCCTCTCAAAACCGTAGAATTGACTTGAGGTTACAAGATTAAGTAACCCGGTTTTGAGCTCAAAACTATCAGCCACGATGGCTGGGACAACAATAGCGTCTCCGTAACCCTCGATGGGTGCTTGGAGAAGCTCACGCATGGGGCGGTCTTCCGCCATGGTGACAGCTGGAGTGGAAACAGTACGGATCTCAGATCCGACTGTTGGTACTGAACGTCTACGAGGTCTTCTAGGTTTTCTTACAAGCTCACGTAATGGGCTAGTAGACCTAGAAGAGCGAGTGCGCAAGCACTAGTAACAAAAATCAATCAAAACAAAGTCGAGGCAAAACCACAGTGAACTTAAACCAATAATCGCAAGTAAGTGGCTTCTTTAAGAAAGGTACACCACCTACAGGGATACAAAGGCAAGTTTTTATCTTTCGTTTGGGAATTTATTATGTTCACACCCCCAGTTAGTAGGTGTTCTGTCTTGGTTTGCGACGGTTTATTTTTATGTAATTATTATTCACAAGAAAAGCCGAATGTTGTTGGGTTTTTGTGTATGGGTGAAAAAACTTTTGGACAATATTTTTGGTATCGTTTCGTTTACCAAAATCGTATTTCTTTAAGAATCACCTTAAAAGAAACCCGATATAGAAAACGTAACGATCTGTTTTGTTTGTTTTTGATTTTTTGGTGTTGTTAACACTTTAGGAAAAGTGTTAATGACGTTTTTGTTTTATGATTGAGATTTACAAAAAGTGGGTGAATTTATACAATGATGCGTGAAAAATCACTAATCGCTAAAGAACGTGTGCAGATACGCAACAGCCTCCCCGGCAGCGGCGCCAAATTTTGATTGGTCCCGAACGGTCAACCTAATTAACCAGGATATGGTCAACCAAGTCAAACGTCAAAAACCAACTAACCAAGGAGTTTAGGGAATCCCCAGGTCGTTATGTCCCGACGAGGCGTGCAATTGTATTTGTAAACGTTTTAAAGGATCGGGTGATTAATCAGAAAGGCAAGGAGTTTGATTATTATGGTTACACTATGAGATAATGATGGAAAATGATTTAAAAACACTTAATTAACAATTACTGGTGATCAGATAACTTGAAAACGTAATTTAACCTAAAAACGCGCCTTTCAGTTACAAATAAACGCGAACGCGCAAATAAAAAAGTGAAACGGGAGTAAACAAAGTCCTACGAACGTGAAATTTATATTTTTACAATCCTAATGACTTAAGAAAATTTTTAGAAAAAGAAAAATAATTTTTACACTATTTAATTAATTACTAATTATTAATTACTTTTTAATTAACTAAATTACCCTAAATTACAAATAATTATGAAAATTAACTAGAAAAATGAAAATAAAATTTAGAAAAATCTAAAATAATATAAAACTAATTTTGAAACAGAAAAACTATTTTTCCTACTTTTTAATTAATTATTAATAATTAAAGACTAATTATTTAATTGATTTAAATTAAACTAAATTATAAAAAATACTAAATGATTAAGGAAAATTTTGAAAAAATTGCTAAAAGTCTAATATGATTACAGGAGCCTAAGAAAAATTTAAAAATAGATTTTGCTTATAAATAAGCAGAAAATAAGCCAAACTGGCTTAAATAGAAGCTATCACTTCTAATTTTTTTGGTTTTTCTTAATTTTTATTTTACACAACTGATTTACTACTAAAAACTAACACTATTTGTGAAAACACTTTTTATACAACTCAAAATTAAGCTCTATGCAACTCAATAAGCAAAACAGTCCATGGTTTGAGCTTATATGGGATTTTCAGGATACAAAAACTCAATAATAAGTTATTCTACTGGGCACAGAACTAAATTAAGCTAGAAACAAGTTGAGTGAACCTGGAATGAGGTATAACAACAAGGATGATACTCAGAAAAGCTCTCAAGCATGAATAAGCAATTTCAAAAGTAGCTAAGAACCCCCCAGGCCTGCAGGCCACAAACAGTCCTATTTAAGCAATGCAAAATAGCTTTCAAGGCCAAATAAAACTTAGAATTCTAAAGCTTGGTACAAGGGCTCTCCAAAGACACCAAAAACAAAGGTTAAAGATGAATAGGGAGCTCTTTATGAGCTTGTGAAGATGGCTACAAGGACTGAGTTTATGATTATTCAAATGGTGAGAAAAGCTTAAATTAGCTTAATATGCTACAAACGAACACATCAGCTTATGCTAAGGCAAACTTAGGTAACTAAACTTAACTTGAATCAACAAAGATAGAACCACAATAATCACTCAGGGGTGCAAAATCAACAAGCTTAGATAACTACTGATGAATCAGCAGTTATGGGCAGACCTGGGTAACTTTGAGGGCAAAATTAAGCTAACCTATAAGCACTTAAGGGGAAAACAGATATACCATCAACAAGACAAGCCAAGTGGCTATCCAAAACACCAACTCTCAAACAGAATGGTCCACTAGTGAACAATTTATGGCCTAAGGAAAATGGGATGAAACTAGGAGCAGGGTGTGTTTCATGCCCTACAGGTCCAAACACAAGCTTGCACAGGCTTCAAAAAAAATTCTAAAAAATGTAATGATTGCAGGTTTTAAAAGACTAAGTGGTGGAGTTTAAGCACAACAATTTTCAAAACTTGAAAACACCCACAGAAATCTATAAAAATCTCACAAAAATTGGATTTTCTGACCAAATTGAACTTTTTGACTTTTCCAATTTAGAGCTCAATTGACTTTAGTGAACTTTTGCAAGGATTTTCTTACTAAAATTGATGAATTAGCTTACATGGGAATTCAAATTACCTAAGTTAACATTATATCAGCTTAAAATTGTGATTTGGCACACAGAAACCTACTCAGATTAGCAGTTAAGCAATCACAAGGGATATGTGACTTTTTTGTGTAAAAATGACCAATGTGTTGGTCAATGGGACCTGGTTTACAGTTAAGAACAATGGATAATCAGATTTTAGTAACTAAAAACAACCATAACACAGATTAATCAGCTATGCCAAACACCACTTTAAAATCTGTTTTGAAACTTTTACTCAGTAATTCAAATACCTAAACTAATAAATTGAAATACTAACTTATACTAAGCTAGCTTACACCTAATTATGCAGAAATCAACTTTAAATAACAACTAAAACCAACAATTTAGTAAATGCTAAAAATTGGAGGAGGTCTTACAATTTTGAGCCAATCCACAGAATCACAAGAACCAGAACCAAGATTAATAGAACACAACCTATATGCCCCCCCTGGGCTCTAAACCTCATTTATTCCATGCTTCCCTTCTCTGCATCAGCAATCCAACACTTCCATTTTCTCTTCTGTTTTTCTTTTTTTTTTTCTTTTCTTATTATACTTCCTGTTTTTGTTTTGTTTTCTTGTTTGATTACTGAGGACTAATGTGAGGAATCAATAAACACAAACTAAGAACAAGTTTTTGAGAGTTAAAATAAAGTCTGAGACTACAAATAACAACTTGGAATTTTTAAGAACTGAAAAATGTTTTCATTGATTGCTGAAAAAGATTACATGTTACACAAGTTACTGAAATTGAAAATTACATAAAATAAAACTACTACTTGACTAACTGCCTCCAAGGCTTACAATGAAGACTACTTATAAAAAAATAAAAAATCTTGAACCAGGCCTTTTGTTTTCTTTTTTCACTTTTGTCCTCTTTGTCTGGTGTCTTTGTGTTGCTTTTGTTCCTTGGAAACACCACAGCTATTGATTTGATTTGCTTCTTCATCTCAGCCCTAGGGTTTGTTGGAGCTATATGGGAGTGGGGGAGTAATTATTATGTTTTGGGGGTTGACTTTGGTGAGGAGGGGGAGTAGGTTGGCTGGGTAGGAGAGGAGGGGGGACAAGATTGTTCGGGGTTGCAGGAGTGTGGAGGCTGGGTGTTTGGGTAACAGTGGCAAAAGGTGCGGTGGGGAAGGAGTTGACCCTGGATTGACCCCGTTTTCTTTTTTATTAATAATATGGGATGGTGGGCTTTGGGTGGTATTTGGGCCAAAGGGGCATGGTGGGCTGGGGGTTTATAGATTTGGATTGGGTAGGTTTGGTTGTAAAATTACAAAGGTCTGTTTGGTTTTTTAGTTCAAAAATCACAAGGACCAAAATTGCAAGTTCTGATTTTATGAGGACCAGAGTTGCCAACCATCCAAAGTATTCCAAGGGTCACATTTTTTACATTCCCAAAAGATGAGGGTCACAAAATGTATTTTCCATTTTATAATTCCCCAGGGACTGATTTTGTCAATTTCCCAAATTGCAGGGACCAAAAGTGTAAATTTTCCAAAGTTTTTACCTAAGGACAATATTTGATAAATTTTGACTTTTAAATGCCTTAGGTTGACTTTCCTTTCAAAACAAATGCTCAGGGACTAGTTTTGTGAATTTTTGAAAGTTGAGGGACTAAAACTGCCAATTGTGTAAACTTTGTTCGTTTTTCATTGTTTTTGCTCATTTTGCATCTGAAACGTATAAAATACAATCCCTGGGATATTTTTAGTATTTTGATGCATTTCTGAGCGTTTTCGGATGTTTTGGTAGTTTAAATACGATAAAAATGATGAGTGTTTGAGCACTCATCAATGCCTAGGGAAGCACGTGAGATACTTGGGAAAATGTTAGGGTTAGATTATAATAAAACACATGTTGAGGATATAGGTGATTTTGACACAAGGAATGATGAAGTAAATAACATGAGCCCACAAAGTACCCCACAAGTCCTACCATCATTTGAGGCACATACCACCCGTGACTTACCCGGAAGAAGTAGAAGAGACTATAGGAACCCCAATAGAGGTAGAACCCTTGGATCAAGCACAACTAGAGAATATAGGTTTTAACACTTGTAGTGATGACCTTTCTTTTAGTTCTAAGGAAGTTCCTAGTTTTGATTAACCGGAGCCTCAACCAAAGCCGTTACCTAATCTTCCATCTTTAGATGTGAATTTAGGAATTGAAAAAGGTCCCGATCCACCCATCAAACCATATAGTCCGGGTAGTCTTTGGATAAAGGTAGTAGACTCTAAGCCTTGTAGAGAGGAAGCTGACACAGGAGCGGAAAATGACCTTACATGCTTACATCACCCATTTGTGATTGATCACAAGAAACATTATGGGTTTAAACCGGGTTTATTAGGTCAAGATGGATCCCCAACTAATAGTCTCTTGAAGTTGATAGAAAATGATCCCTTTCTAGGAGAAAATCTTAATCCACCCATTAACCCGATTGAATTTGGTAAGGTTATGATGATAGGAGCACACCCCTTTGAGCATATAATTCATCCACCACACTTTCCTCACGAGGCATATTTCCACCCTATGGGTGTGTATCGCTACTTCCACCCGCACTTAATCCTAAGTGTAGGGAAAACCTCCCCTATTTCCGTTAAGTAAGGGAAGAGTCAGGCTCGTGACTTGAACAAAAACAAGCGCTTCTTGGGAGGCAACCCATGATTTTGTGTGATTTTATTTTGTTTGTTTGTTATTTGCTTCCGTATGCATGCTTTATTTTTATTGTTGGTAGATCATGCTTCTAAACTAAAAAGTGAAAATACTTTACTTTGTTGTTTTGGCCTAGTCTTAACTCCACCTAAAGGTATTTTTGCAAAAGATAAGTGTAAGGAGAAACCCCAAATATGTTTTTAAGAAACAAACCAATCATGATTCTCCACAATATTAAACGAACATGTATATTCGTATTTGTTAGAGTCAAATGCTTGTATCGAGTCATAATGAAGTTTTGCAGGATTTTCCAGGAAGTAGGACCAAGTTTTTCCAGAAATTTTCCGGAAACTTAACATAAGAATTTCTGCAGGTCACTTCTAACAGCGTCACGAGTTTACTCTTGACGGCGTCACGCATAAAAAATCTGGAAATTTTACCAGTTTTGTTTTTCTCACGGAGTCTTAAAGTTTTTGTTGAATTATTAAGTTATATAATCTCCAGGAAATCTACAAACTTCATTCCACAAGCATTATATCTTACTTTGTTTTCTAGGATTTAGTAACTTATGTAGATTGCCTCCGATTTTATGCGAGGTTGTCTTGTTTGTTTTCTCAGTATTTACAGGTTATGTTTGACAAGAAGATGATTTATATTCTGGAAGGGAAGCTTTGATTGTTCATTTTCTTGGAGGAAGATTTAACCTGGCCACATTATTATCCATACCGAGCGAATCAGGGGAGTATTTGATTTCATTTGTTTTACTTATTTCACTTTTACATTCTTTACTTGAACATTGGGGATAATGTTCATCCTAAGTGTAAGGGGAGGGTAAAATGATGATATCTTACAAATACACTTTCGCTTGAGTTTGTTTTGTTTGATAGTAGATGTGTAATAAAACTATGAGAAAGACTTGTTAGTGCAATTTTAGCGCCAAATTTAAATTTTTTTACAACATTTAGGAGTGAAACTTTAGCCATAGCAAGCGTCTCATGGATATGAGATTGTATGACTAGTACATAACCGTATATTCAGAAAAATTTTCCACCCAAATATGTGAGGTTCGCCTTTCGATTTGATAGGAAAAGCATTTACTATTAGTGCTTATGAGTGTACCGGTAGCATTTAGATTCTAGAACTTGCGTTAGTGATGCATCCCGAGACCGCTAGTGAGACTACATTCGTGTGGTACGATTTACTACATGATAAGAGGCATTAGGATCACCCTTGTGTTAAACCCGTATCATAATTACTTGACCATTTAAGTCATATTACTTGGCTAGTTAAGTCAACTAATTTTTCCCACACCCTTAGTGTTGTACTCATTTTTAGTACACGAAACCCCTAGTACACTCCTCCGAGCCTATCTTTTCGTTTCTAACTTTAAGCATTTTACTTAAAGGAAGAATTTGTTACACCCCACTTAAATGTACACCCAAATCGCCTTAGCCTTCCGTGTATGCGCTCATTTTTAGTGCATTATTATTATTTGTTAAACCCTAAGTTAATTATCTAATTGATTACATGGTTGCTAAATCGAGTCATATCCTTGTACATATTGTTTTGGGACTATTGGGACTCATGGGTAAAGTACTTATTTATGGAGTAATGGGGAAGAACATCATATATTACCCCAATATGTACGTTAATCTTAAAAGTACTCCAAGTGTTTTGATTTTCTTAATTCGAGTCATTAGATTAGTTTATTGTAAAGTATGTAAAAATTCAAGTGTAAGGGGAATTTTCATCCCCGATGATGTACTATTTTGGATGGTAGGGTAAGTGCAAAAAAAAAATAAAAAAAAAATAAAAATCAAGAAAAAGAAAAAAAATAGAAAAAGAAAAAAAAAAGAAAAAAAATGAAAAACATACGGACTACCATCCCTTTTTATTCTATGTTCATTTTATGTTTTTGTTATTTTTCATTTATTAGCATAAGTCGAGTCTAGTCTTGGCTTAGCAACGCCACATTGTACATGTAATTAACCAAGATTGTTAACTCGCCACCAGTGAAGACTTCCTATATCCAACAAAACCGTGTATTTCATACACCTAACGTTACAACCCTTTAAAAGACCTATTTGATAGTTTATCCTAGGTGCTTACGCCATGTGGTGGAGGTTTGATCCTTTCCCAAGCCTATGGTAATCTATTTTGCTATGACAGGTAGTGAGAGATATCTTCCGTTTCCATATTGTAATTTATACTTTATTACACCCGAGAGATGTGAGTATCTAAACACTATTTGTGAGGTGCTAGTGTATGACCTCCGTGCTTGTCTTTGGTTTTTAGTGGAACGATCATTTGTTGTAATTACTTTTATATTAGTGTTAATGACCCCTAACTTGTATTTTGAGTAGAATAAAAGCGCATTTGCTTGAGGACAAGCAAATCTCAAGTGTAAGGGTATATGATGAGGCGAAAAATGAACCACTTTTCGGGGGCCATTTAAGCCCGGAATTGAATTTATTTGATCAAATATTGCCCTAAATCGTTCCTTTTGTGATTTTAGGTACTTTAGGAAAGAAATATGGAAAAGGAAGCAATTCGGACGTTTTTGGAGCATAAAAGTGAAGAAAACGCCAAAGACTTAATTTTCCAAGCTGGGAACAGTAGGTGACGGGGTCAAGAGCATTTTCTTGACGGCGTCAAGAGTAAATTGCATGACGGCCCAGTACTAAAATGAAGGCGTCACAAGGAAGAGCGTCAAGAGTAAAATACGTGACGGCCTGGAAAAAAGTTAATACATGACGGCGTCAGATGTAGATCAAGGCAGTTCGAGAATTCTTTTGGCGGCGAGATGACGGCGTCACCCATTTGGTCTTGACGCCGTCAGCCTCAATTTTCTATATATAGTTTTCTAATTTTCATTCATTAAAAAAAAAGAGAAGTTTGGAGAAACCCTAAGGCCGAACCACATACGAATTTTACAGGTTTTTCAAGGATTTTCAGCCCTTGAATCCTTACATGTGTAATTGAGATAAGTGTTCTTCTAATTCAATCAATATGTCTATGTATTGGTTGTCTATATCTTGTGCTTGTCTTGATTCCACCATGCTAGGCTAGATTTATCTTGTGTTTGCTTAGATCTAATGAAACCTATATGTTGATTATGTGTTGATTACTTGTTTATGGTTGTATTGGATGAATGATTTCAATGTTAGGCTTAAGAAAACTGGCAGATCTCCAAATGGTAACATGCTTGAACGTCTTAGGAAACATGAACCGATGTGTACTAGGTTTTATTGGTTGTATTTAATGCATGAGTAAATTCTAATGATCCCATGTTAGGAGCTTCTTAGCCGGCTCGACATAGGAGTGAAGTAGGCACTCATAGGATTGGGGAGTTAAGTACGCCACCCCATGAATGGTATTAAGGAATACAATCCGTCATCCACGCAACTATAACAAGTAATTAACGTGTAAAAGATATCTAGGGAGTAGTGAAATCTAAGTAAACACAATTTCTCCACTTATTGCTGACAACTTTAGTTTAAATTAGTTTATTTTCATTTCTAGTATTTTATTTTGATTGCATCTTTAGTATTGGGTTAGTTGACTAGCAACTAATTCCGCCCAAATCCTTCAAACCCGAGATTTTTATTTGCTTTCTAAAAAATATAAAAATACAAAAAGAATCATCCCTCATCTTTAGAACTAGTATTTAGGTTTTCTAATCCTAGCGACACTATTCCTAGCTGAACGATCAATCCCCCGGTACTTGTCACTATACTATACTACAAAGATCAGGTACACTACCTGGTGGGGGTTGTAAGCTTCTCGAGATCCCTCGAGAGGTAAAGCCTAGTGCAATACCTACGCTACCACATTACACAGATCCAAACACCCCTTATTATTCCAATTTTATTATGAATCTATGATTAACACTTCAATACTCTTAACTACTGATCTAATGAGCTTACAAATCACTGACAAGAGCAATATCAACAACCAGTCACAACCAGATCCAACAGTAACTAAGTATCACAGGTCCACAATTTGACAGATGTGCAACAATACACAGATGATGCAACAAGCTACACAGATCAGAGATCAAGTAATGCACAGATTACAACTAAGCTACAATTCAGCAGAAAATCTCAATGAAACAGTAACTCAATCATAAACCAAACTAAACTCAGATCTACAATACTCAGTTATACAAAACTAGCTAATCAACACAGATCTAATAAAACAGATATAATAATGGATTAAGCAAACTCTAACTCAACAATAACAACAACAATATAAGCAAATATATATCAATTAAACTGTAATGCAACAAACTAAACTATACTACCTCAGATCAAACTTTATAACAGAGATTTGAACCAAACTTACAAATCAATTTCACCTCAGCAAGAATAGAGATGATTCACTATGCTTGCCTATATTTATGATAGGCAGGAACCTTCCATTTCTGTTCCAGCTTATCCAAATCCTCTCCTCAATCAATAAACCAATTGCAGTTAACTATTGTTGACTGAACTTGAGATCTAAATTTTCTGAATGAAATCAGATTGCACAAAGTGCAATAGAGCTTAAACTACTTTTATAACAACTAATTCAACTTATTTGAGAACTGATTCAACAATATGAAAACATTTTTTATTATTATTTTTTTTCTGATTTTTTTATATTTATTTTTTCTGAAAATGACAAGAGCAATAGAATTTAAGTTGATAAAGAGTAAGATTTAAGTAGAACTAGTAGGATATAAAACAAAAATAAGCAGTATGAAATGATTAAAAAGCTTAATGTTATTAAAAGAAACTATAAACTTTTATTAAATCTTCAAGTGAACAATACAAAGACTAAGCTAATACATTCTAAAGAAATTTTGACAGAACTTCGTTACTCTAAAAATTACACACCAAATGAGAAGATTACACTCCTATTTATAGCTGAGGTGAGTTGGGAGTTTACGGATTGCCAAGCTGGCAATCCGTGTGCACTTGTGTTAGTTTACATCACCTCACAACCCTTGATCTCTTTACAATCATTGCTTAATGAATATCAACCTTTAGATCATTCCAAATGACGCATCCACACCAATCAGCTCTTGCCACGTAGCCCCCTCGTGTGTTCTTCGCTTCTGACAATATCTGACATCACTGAGCCTTCTAGAAGTGTACTTGATTTGACGTTTGTGCCCTTAATTACAGTCAATCGGAAGGAATAGTAACTAGGGTTCATAGGGACCTGGTAATAATAGGAATTGGGGAAAAACTAAAAGCGGGGTAAATATTTTTTTATATTTATTTGACTTATCATTGACCTTTTGACCCGTGTGTATTAGTATTGACCGAGGGAATATTGGATCGGGTATGGGCCTTTGGGTTTGGTTTGGGCTTTTGGAATTTGTAAAATGGATTGGACTTTTATTCTTGGACTAGGAAAGGTTTTGTAGTAATAAATTTCAAGGACTAATGGTGTAATTTATGAAACTTAAGGACTAATTCTGTCAAAACATAAAACTTATCTCCAGGGTTTAAGTTGCCAACTTTGGATATTTAAGGGTTGAGTTTGACTTTTTCTTCATAAATCACCATGAGGGACTGAATATGTCAAAACTGAAAGTGCAGGGGCCAATGTTGGCAATTCTTCAAACTTCCTCTCAAAGGTAGATTTTGTATATCTTCAAACTCTGAGGACTCTATTTGACTTTTAAAGCTCAACTTTGATTCCCAGCTTGACTTCCTGACCATCTCCCACTCTCGTGCCTGTTTTTCCGGTTTTTGCATGATTTTTCGTCTTTTTGTGATAAATCCGTACCTGCATGTTCACAACGTAAAAACACATATTTCCTTGGCATTTGTTAGCTCATTTAGTCAATTTGGGTCGGTATTTGGCCATAAAATGGTATGTGAATTAGCACATACCAAAATCCCCCAGACTAAAGTATTGTCGTGTCCTCACGCAATGTGATCAATTCACGCTTTCGAGATAAATAATTTCAAAACTCTTCCTACTGACTTTGTAAAGTAGCAAAGATGTTTGAAAGCAGTAATAAAATCATTTATTCCCGAAAACGCTCCGTTGTCCAAAATTTTTCCTTTATTCCTTTATTCCAGTTACACTTCCTATTTTTGTACTTTTAATACTTCATACTTGTGACGGTTTGCTGAACTTTCATTATTTATGCAATAATTATTAGGGTCAACGAATAGAAACACTTCTCATAGAAAAGTGACCATACAGATAAAAATCGTCATCCTTGATTTTTCACGAGTCCCCAAACTAAGCGTACAAACGAGATCACAGCTTATCTACAAATTAGATGCTAACACTACTCATAATAGTTACTTGTGGAAACTTCTTACTCCATGTCCTAAGTTTTGTATCTCAATATTTCATTTTTATTGAGAAATGAATTGCTTCATATTTTCTCGTTTCACTAATTTTTAGTCCAATAGTGACACCTAAGTTTAAACGATAAGTAGTTATCCATTTTCTCTTAAGAACCACTGCAATAGAAATTCGGTCCACATCAAGGAATTTTGGTACATACAATATCATAAATATAAGTTGCGGAGTACTACACGTGCACCTCATGTGTCCAATTCAGAATCATCCACATGCACCTCACGTGTCAACAACTTATTTACATTCAAGCTCTTATTCATCATACCTTTCAACTTTCACTTTTTTTTTTTTTTTTTTTTTTTTTTTTTTTTTTTTTTTTTCATTTTTCACTTTTCTCATATTTTTCATACTTTTCATTTTTTTTTCTTTCTTTCTTTCTTGACTTTTCTCAATACATCAATGGAAGCTTATCGGGTAGCTCCAAAACCACATAGATAGTCAACTTTTGACTTTTGATTTTTCACTTTTTGATGTCCCTTGATATGTACCCAACTTTTAAAGCAAAAATTCTCTTAATAAAACAAAGAACTAAATATTATTCAAACCGAAATACCACTAATTAACCTAGAACATCTATTATATATGGGTGACATATCTGATGGGAGTAAAAAGCCACAAGTACCTCTCATGAGCTCTAAAGAGAACCACTACTCCACGTTTAACATCTAACTTCTAAATAAACTCTCTCATTTCTCGCTCTTCGCAATTTAAGATTCCAAGTAATGAAACCAGCGAATACTTAGCCGATAATCAGCCACGCATATATAAAGTCAGTTACGGAAACTTGCAAATTCTAGAAGAAGAATTCGCGTTTTCTAGCTCCTGATGTAAAAGACAAGCGAAAGCTTTTAAGCTGCGCATGTATAAAGTCAAGTATGGGAACTTGCAGACTTTTAAGAAAAAATTCGCATTTTATAGCTCCTGGTGTACAAAACTAGCAGAAGCTTATGTGATTATCATTGGTTAAGGGAACAAGCTAGGGTTCAACACGCCCGGTCAAGTCAAAATATTTATTCCTACTCTCGCCAGCAAGAAAGTTAACAAGGTGTCAAAACACTTATTCAAACTTTATTATATTTTTGCACAACTTTTTCAACTTTTTTCTCATTTTTTTTGTGCTTTTCATGACATTTTCATTGATTTTTCTTTAAAATTTTTGAAATTTTCAATTTTTTTATTTTTGGTAAAACGGAGTTGCGAGAGTGCACGAAATTGTGAAAAAACGCAAGACTAGAATGAAACATTATCCTCAATGTTTTACGGGTTAAGGGAATCCTAACAAAATTCTAGGCCATTTATTAATTATGCCAAAGAAAACGTTAGTCGATAAGATTCACGGATATAGGATTTCCAATAAGCACCGATGAATGAAACTCGAGCGAAGAGAAGATAACGAGCACGAGAGTCATCATAAATCGTGGACAATCCTAACAAACATCACAAACAACCACGGAACACAAGATTAGAAGAGGCACCCCCTCCTCACGTTATTCGTTAGAAAATAGAAAATAAGAAGATGAAATTGGATAAGCATGGGTTGCCACCCACGAAGCGCTTTGTTTTTGATTTCCGAGTCATGTAGCTTGACTCGATCCCCGAATTCAATCATCCTTGGGGAAAGTTTGGAGATCCGGGACTACCATGATTGGTACATCCCCTCCAAAGTAATGTTTTAAACGGTGACCATTCACCTTAAAGTTGGGACCATCGGGTTGAGCTAACTCAATGGTACCATAAGGGAAAACTTGGGTTATTGTGAATGGTCCAGACCAACGGGTTTTAAGCTTACCCGAGAAAATCTTTAAACGAGAGTTAAAAAGTAGCACTTGATCACCAATGTTAAAAACGCGGTCTTTGATCTTGGCATCATGGATTTTTTTTGTTTTCTCTTTATATATCAAAGAATTCTCGTAAGCTTGATCACAGAGTTCGACTAACTCATTCAATTGAACTTTTCTGTGATCACCCGCGGTTTTAAAATCAAATTTTGCATGTTTTAAGGCCCAGTAGGCGTTGTGCTCAAGTTCAATGGGCAAATGACAAGCTTTCCCGTAAACCAGATTATATGGTGTACACCCAATGGGAGTTTTGTAAGCGGTCCAGAAAGCCCATAATGCATCTTCTAATTTGTCGGCCCAAGAGGCACGGTGCTCTCCTACTGTCCTTTCTAATATTCGTTTTAAACCACGATTGGACACCTCCACTTGACCACTCGTTTGTGGATGATAAGCCGTGGAAAGACGATGTGTGACACCATATTTAAGCATTACTTTGGCAAATTGATCGTTACAAAAATGGGTCCCACAATCGCTTATGATGGCTCGAGGTGCACCAAATCGAGCAAAGAGACTCTTTAAAAATTTAACAACAACTCGGGCGTCATTGGTGGGGAGCGCCTTCGCTTTAACCCATTTAGATAAGTAATCAACGGCCACGAGAATGTATTTGTTTCCTCTAGATGATGGGAATGGCCCCATGAAATCGATGCCCCAAACGTCAAAAATTTCACAAACTTGAATCGCATTTTGCGGCATTTCATCTTTTTGAGAAATTTTCCCTTGACGTTGGCAAGAATCACATGTTTTCACCAATTCATGGGCATCCCTATATATCGTCGGCCAATAGAAGCCGGAATCGAACACTTTCTTTGCGGTGAAATTGGCACCATGATGTCCCCCCGTGGGTCCACTATGGCATGCCTTAAGAATTTCAACGGCTTCCGTACCGTGAACACACCGCTGGATCACTTGATCCGCACAGACTTTGAACAAATAAGGGTCGTCCCAAAAATAATGTTGGACATCTTTAAAGAATTTCTTCTTTTGCTGGGACGACATCCCTTTCCTAATGAATTTCACTGCATGGTAATTCGCAAAATCGGCGAACCATGGGGTACTTTGGTCAAGTTTAATCACACTCCCAAGTGTCTTGAGAGGAAATGCATCGTTGATTTCCTTTTTCTCAAGATCACTTTGATGGGGGTTCTCAAGTCGTGAAAGGTGATCAGCAGCAAGGTTCTCAGCTCCTTTCTTGTCTTGTATTTCGACATTAAATTCTTGGAGCAAAAGAAACCACCGCATTAAGCATGGCTTAGCATCTTGCTTTGCCATTAAGTACTTTAGGGCTGAGTGGTCCGTATACACTATGCACTTTTTAATAAGTAAATAAGACCTAAATTTCTCAAAAGCATAGACAACCGCTAACATTTCCTATTCGGTAGTTATGTAGTGATGTTGGGCGTCATTCATGGTCTTACTTGCATAGTGTATCGGTTGAAAATACTTATTCTTACGTTGCCCCAGAATTGCACCAATAGCATAATAACTTGCATCACACATTAGCTCAAATGGTAAGTCCCAATCGGGGGCAACTAAGATTGGTGCCTCCGTTAACTTCTTCTTTAAAACATTAAATGCATCGACGCATTCATTTGCGAAGTTAAACGGAGCATCTTTTTCTAAAAGGTGGGTCAAAGGCCGGGAAATTTTGGAGAAGTCTTGAATAAAACGTCGGTAAAAGCCAGCATGACCAAGGAAACTTTGGATTCCTTTGACGGTCGTAGTATGAGGTAACTTAGCAATAACATCGAATTTTGAACGATCCACCTCAATCCCAGATTTGGATATCTTATGGCCAAGGACTATACCCTCTTTAACCATGAAGTAGCACTTCTCCCAATTTAGAAATAAATTAGTGTTTTCACACCGAATTAGCTTACATTCCAAATGGGAGAGGCAAGAGTCGAAAGAATTTCCATAGACGGAGAAGTCGTCCATGAACACTTCCATGGTTTTTTCAATCATATAAGAGAAAATGGCCATCATACACTGTTGAAACGTGCCTAGAGCGTTACATAAGCCAAAGAACACTTCCATGATTTTTTCAATCATATCAGAGAAAATGGCCATCATACACTGTTGAAACGTGCCTAGAGCGTTACATAAGCCAAAGGGCACTCTACGATAGGCAAACGGTCTATACGGGCAAGTAAAAGTGGTCTTTTCTTGATCCTGGGGATCAATGGGAATTTGAAAGTACCCAGAAAAGCCATCTAGAAAACAATAGAACTCATTTCCCGCTAAACGTTCAAGCATTTGGTCCATAAAAGAGAGCGGGAAATGGTCTTTACGTGTCGCATCATTCAACTTGCGGTAGTCGATACAAACTCTCCATCCGGTCACAAGTCGAGTCGGTATAAGCTCATTATCGTCATTCTTCACAACAGTGATTCCGCCCTTCTTTGGCACACAATGAACCGGGCTAACCCATGAACTATCCGAGATCAGATAAATAATTCCAGCGTCAAGGAGTTTAATAACTTCCTTTTTTATCACTTCATAGATTTGTGGATTAACCCTTCGTTGTTGTTGGACGGAAGCTTTGTGATTTTCTTCAAGTAGAATCTTATGAGTACAAAATCGAGGGTCGATTCCTTTAATGTCGGATATTTTCCAAGCAATCGCACTTTTATGCTTCCGAAGCACATCTAAGAGTCGTGTCTTCTCCTCATCTTTAAGGCCTTTTGATATTAAACCTGTAATTTATCATTTATTTCCAAGTATGCGTATTCAAGATGAGGAGGCAAATCCTTGAGCTCGAGCTCTGGAGGATTCTCTATTGACGGCTTAACTTCTTTTACGTCTGCCATTTTTAAGTCCATCGGAGGGGAAGAAACAATCGGGTTTTCATTTAACAATTTTTCAATTAATAAAATGTCCCCCTCCGGATCAAAGTTATTATTATCAATTTCCGGTGAAAATGATTCATTTGAAAGACAAGCATTTATTTCTTCCTAAGCAAGATCACTTCCCTCAAACGGAGTGAGGGAAGGGGAAGAATCGGAGACGATTGGTTCAAAAGAAGGAGTGGGATTGCCACTCAAAGCATTGTCGGTAAAACCAAGAAGTTCTTGAGAATACTCTTCCGTAGTTTCATCAATAACATCGATTCGATTGACGGAAGAAACATCGTAGTCGGAGGAGTATCTCGCGGTTTGGTTAAGATTGAAAATAACAGCTTCATTTCCCACACGTAAGGTAATCTCCTCATCGTAAACATCAATTAAAGCATGACCGGTCCTTAGGAATCCTCTCCCGAGAATGAGAGGAACCCGTGGATCGGCATCAAAATCAACAACCACAAAATCTGCAGGGAAATGGAATTTCTCAACATTGACAAAAATATCCTCAGCTATGCCAATTGGACGAGACGTAGATCGGTCGGCAAGCTCAAGGGTCATAAGCGTCGGTGTCAAGTTAGGAAGAGACAACTTTTTCCATATCGACAATGGCATTAGGTTAATGCTAGCACCAAGATCGGCCAAGGCGAAGCATTGAACCATACCCGGAAAATTGCACGGTATAAGAAACTTGCTAGGGTCTTCAAGCTTTTCAGGTAGATTTTTATGAAGAACCGCTGAGCAATTCTCGTTCATTTGAGTCCTTGACATTTCAAAAAGCTTTTCCTTATTATTTAAAAGACCTTTAAGCATCGAAGCAAATTTTGGCATCAAAAGTATAGCATCCGCGAGACTTATATCAAAGTGTAACTCTTGAAAAATCTGATAGAACTTTTCCATTTGGTTTTTATCCTTCTCATGGTGCTTTTGTTCGTTTAAGCGTGACGGATATGGCAACTGTGCTTTAACTGGTGTTTCCTTTTCATTTTCAATAACAACCTTTTCCTTTCCTTTAGGCGTTGGGACCACCGGAGGTTGGATGTCTTCGGTCCTTCCATTATTAACAGGAATTTCCGTATCCGTTGTCACCTCGGGTTCACGGACGACTACCTTGGGAGGTAGAGAAGAAGAGGTAGTCGGAGCCGTCGGTCCATCATAAGTAACACCACTCCTTGTTATGATCGCTTTAGCATCGCCCCTCGGGTTAGCGATCGTGTTGCTTGGCAACGTTCCAGAGCCCGAGGGTCGATCATTTAAACGCTTGTTAATATCATTAATTTGAGTTGCAAATAACCTCATTGTTTCATCTTGTTTAGCAATTAAAGCTTGTTGACTTTGAATCAATTGCTTAATTAACTCTTCCGTGGGCGTCGGATTTGGAATAACAGCTTGATTTTGATTATTGAAATTTTGCCCACGGTTTTGAAAATTGTCATTGTTCTGATTTCCATGATTAAAGTTTCCATGATTGTTATTCTGAAAATTCCCATTATTTTGAAAATTGTTCCCTTGATGCGGGGCTTGGTTTTGATTTCCCTGAAAATTCCGATTGTGGTTAACACCTTGGTTTTGAAAACCTTGATTTTGTCGATTTTGATTTTGATTAGCTTGATGTCCACGGTTTTGCACATTGTTATTATGATTCTGATTCTGAAAACCGGGTGGTCCAAGATAATGGTTCGAACGGTAATTGAGAAGACTACGATCTCCTTGAAGAGGTGGGTAACCGTTGCTACCCATGTTCGTAGCATAAATGTTCTCTTGAGCAAAAGATCCAGTCGTCGGACACTCATAATACGGATGTGGACCACCACAAGTAATACAACCTTGATTAACGACATTGACTTGATGACTTGATTCTTCCATAGACATTGCATCAACTTTCTTTGTTAAAGCCACAAGCATACTTATCATTTCATCATTACTTTTACCAGTATTAGACACTTGCGGTTTATTTCTTGACATTCTAACACGAGCCTTATTTTCAATTATCGTGAAAGCATCATTCGTGTTCCTAGCCAACAAGTTCCCACCCGCAGCAGAGTTGAGTGAGTCTTGGTCAACATGACATAACCCATTATAGAAAGTGTCAATCTGCTGAAGGTCGGTGAACCCATGGTTAGGACATTTTTCCAACAAATCTTTGAATTGGTCCCAAGCTTCACTAAACGACTCATCAAAAGCTTGTTGGAACCGAAAGATTTGTGAACGTAGGTTAGAAGTTTTAGAGGGAGGATAGAAATAATTCACAAACTTGGAAGCGAGATCATTCCAAGTGTGAATCGAGTTAGGCGGTTCCTTTTCCAGCCAAGTCCGGGCTGCTCCTTTTAAGGAGAAAGGAAATAACCTCAATTTCACCACATCGTGAGGAACTTGGTTCATTCTAATGGTCTCAGCGATGTCAGTGAAATTTCTGATGTGAGCATAGGTGTCTTCGTTATCAAACCCGTGAAAGGATATACCCGTGATCAAATTGAGTAATCCGTGATTGATCTCAAAGTTGGCATTGATGTCCGGAATCACAATAGCTCTCCTCACACCATTAAATGGTGATTGGAGTTGTTCCTCCATTGGACGTGGATCAAATGTCGGTTGTTGTCCCATCGGCGGGATAACATTGTGCTACGGACCACCCATCGGCGAGGGTCCGTTGTGTTGTTCGTTTTGGTTCATCTCCTCGTCGTCAAGGAAATGAACCCGACTAGTATGTTGTAAAACCCGCTCGGGGTTAGAGAACGGAGACGTAAGACTCTCAAAAGAAGAACGGGTGTGCATACACCACAAGCAAATTCAAAAAGAAAATGAAAAAGAAAAGAGAAAAGAAAATCTTTTTGTTTTTTTATATTTATCACAAAAACTTTCTATTTCTTTTGTTTTTTTTCTTTTTATTAAAACGTTACGTTAATCGAAAACCGTTTCTTTCAAAACCACGCGCGACGGGACGGGAAAGAAGAGTGTTTCTCTCTTCAGCTTGCAATTTAATGTCTTAGCTTCCGTATTTCCCGCTTAATCGGTTGTAGTAATTGAAATAATCCGATAATCAACTAATTTCACGTTTTTTTTTATATTGTGAGACTTTTTTGGTTTACAACGCCCTCCCTTCCACGGGAGAGTCGAGGCTGTAAATTTTATTATTTTTTTAGTATTTTTGTAAACACTTTAGGAAAAGTGTTTTGAATTTTTCAATTTTTATAGAAATATATATACAAAGTAGAGGAGGGCTTAACAAAACACGATTTTTTTTAAAGGGATATTCAAAAATTCACTTCGACCTTCTCCGGCAGCGGCGTCAAAAATTGGTTTTTGTGAAAACCAACTTATATAATATATAGTAGTATATCGAAGTGATCCGCGTAAAATACGGATCACCCGAGGCGTATCCAAGTGAAGGCGAATGGAATCAAGAATATTGATTCGTGAAACCGTGAATTGAGAAGTGAAAAAGTAAAAGTAGCAATCATGATATTCAAATATTCACAAACAAAGATGAAATATGCAAAGAGTACAAGCTTATAATGCACCAAAGTTTAAAACGTAAAAACGGAAATGCAACTGCGTTATTTAAAACGCGACTTTTATTTAAAAATGATCCTACAAAAGTGAAAATAATTTCTAAAAATCTTAAACTAATAAAATGAATTTCCAGAAAAAGAAAAATATTTTTTTTTACTTTTCTATGATTTTCTATGAATTAATTTTGTTTTTTGTAATTTTAAATGGATTAAAAATGAAGAAAAATAGAAAAATAAAGTAAAAAAATGAAAATTAAATTCTGAAAATTCTAAAATATTATAAAAGAATTTATAAAAATATTTTTGTATTTGTCACAGCTTTTTATGAATTTTTGTTATTTAAAAATGAATAAAATCAAAAAGAAATTGAGAAAAATAGTAAAAATGCTTAGAAAAATCTGGAAAAATTCCAGAAAATCAAAAATTTTAAAAGAAACTCAGAGAAAAATTTTGAAAAGAAATTAAGCAGTTTAAGTGCCTATTTAGTAGAAAACTGCTTAACACAAGTGCTTATAATTAAGCACTTGTGTCAAAACTTTTTGAAAATGAAAACTCAGTTAAGGAATGCTCAAATATGCTTAGATATGCAAAGTGTGAATGATTTTTATCACAAAATTCCACAGAAACAACAATATAAAGCAATAAGCTCAAATTATAAGCATTTGTATAAGCAGATTAAGCAAAAACAATCCCAAAAGTAAAGAGATGGTACAGAATGTTTAAGCTACTCAAATTAAGCTCAAAAACTATCACCAATCACAATCTCAAGCTCAGATTATCACTGGCAAGCCTAATGAAGCAAACAGACAACTGATTCAAAAGCTCCAACTCACAGATTCAAATAGCACTTCTAAAAAACTCAAACTAACCAGCTTATGGGGGCAAAAGCTCAATGGCAATACTGAGATACTATATAAAGCAAATCTAGTGTCTTAGCTAATCCTAAACTATTCCAAAATCATCCAAGTTCAGCAGTCTACAAAATAGCTACCAATGTAACAGTTGACTTTATTATTACTTAACTAATTTGACTAAATTCCACTTTGATTCAATAAAACTACTCTTAAATGTTAAAATAAGCTGGTATTTAACTAATTTAAAACTATAATGTCCTAAGATGCAACTGCTACTTCAATAATTCTAACTAATTACAACTTATACTATCAATTAAGCTATCTAACAACTAACTTTGACTTTCTGTGAATTACTTACTAATTTTATGATCTATAAGTCCAATATTACTCTAATGCAACCTATATGTTATACCAAATCAACAATCCAACAACTACTCAGCGTAGCATTACACAGATCCAAACACCCCTTATTATTCCAATTTTATTATGAATCTATGATTAACACTTCAATACTCTTAACTACTGATCTAATGAGCTTACAAATCACTGACAAGAGCAATATCAACAACCAGTCACAACCAGATCCAATAGTAACTAAGTATCACAGGTCCACAATTTGACAGATGTGCAACAATACACAGATGATGCAACAAGCTACACAGATCAGAGATCAAGTAATGCAGAAAATCTCAATGAAACAGTAACTCAATCATAAACCAAACTAAACTCAGATCTACAATACTCAGTTATACAAAACTAGCTAATTAACACAGATCTAATAAAACAGATATAAAAATGGATTAAGCAAACTCTAACTCAACAATAACATCAACAATATAAGCAAATATATATCAATTAAACTGTAATGCAACAAACTAAACTATACTACCTCAGATCAAACTTTATAACAGAGATTTGAACCAAACTTACAAATCAATTTCACCTCAGCAAGAATAGAGATGATTCACTATGCTTGCCTATCTTTATGATAGACAGGAACCTTCCATTTCTGTTTCAGCTTATCCAAATCCTCTCCTCAATCAATAAACCAATTGCAGTTGACTATTGTTGACTGAACTTGAGATCTAAATTTTCTGAATGAAATCAGATTGCACAAAGTGCAATAGAGCTTAAACTACTTTTATAACAACTAATTCAACTTATTTGAGAACTGATTCAACAATATGAAAACATTTATTATTATTATTATTATTTTTTTTATTTTCTGATTTTTTTATATTTATTTTTTCTGAAAATGACAAGAGCAATAGAATTTAAGTTGATAAAGACTAAGATTTAAGTAGAACTAGTAAGATATAAAACAAAAATAAGCAGTATGAAATGATTAACAAGCTTAATGTTATTAAAAGAAACTATAAACTTTTATTAAATCTTCAAGTGAACAATACAAAGGCTAAGCTAATACATTCTAAAGAAATTTTGACAGAACTTCGTTACTCTAAAAATTACACACCAAATGAGAAGATTACACTCCTATTTATAGCTGAGGTGAGTTGGGAGTTTACGGATTGCCAAGCTGGCAATCCGTGTGCACTTATGTTAGTTTACATCGCCTCACAGCCCTTGATCTCTTTACAATCATTGCTTAATGAATATCAACCTTTAGATCATTCCAAATGACGCGTCCACACCAATCAGCTCTTGCCATGTAGCCCCCTCATGTGTTCTTTGCTTCTGACAATATCTGACATCACTGAGCCTTCTAGAAGTGTACTTGATTTGACGTTTGTGCCCTTAATTGCAGTCAATTGGACGGAATAGTAACTAGGGTTCATAGGGACCTGGTAATAATAGGAATTGGGGAAAAACTAAAAGCGGGGTAAATATTTTTTTATTTATTTGACTTATCATTGACCTTTTGACCCGTGTGTATTAGTATTGACCGAGGGAATATTGGATTGGGTATGGGCCTTTGGGTTTGGTTTGGGCTTTTGGAATTTGTAAAATGGATTGGACTTTTATTCTTGGACTAGGAAAGGTTTTGTAGTAATAAATTTCAAGGACTAATGGTGTAATTTATGAAACTTAAGGACTAATTCTATCAAAACACAAAACTTATCACCAACGGTTTAAGTTGCCAACTTTGGATATTTAAGGGTTGAGTTTGACTTTTTCTTCATAAATCACCATGAGGGACTGAATATGTCAAAACTGAAAGTGCCGGGGCCAATGTTGGCAATTCTTCAAACTTCCTCTCAAGGGTAGATTTTGTATATCTTCAAACTCTGAGGACTCTATTTGACTTTTAAAGCTCAACTTTGATTCCCAGCTTGACTTCCTGACCATCTCCCACTCTCGTGCCCGTTTTTCCGGTTTTTGCATGATTTTTCGTCTTTTTGTGATAAATCCGTACCTGCATGTTCACAACATAAAAACACATATTTCCTTGGCATTTGTTAGCTCATTTAGTTAATTTGGGTCGGTATTTGGCCATAAAATGGTATGTGAATTAGCACATACCAGGTCACAAGACAATCTAAGGGCTGAAATTAGAGATCTAATGATTAGATGTAATCAAGGGCCATGATTGGGATTCAAGATGCTTCTAGAGAGCCCTAGAAGACCTCCTCACGCCAGGATATAAAAGCCTCTCACCTCTCCACATTGAGACAATTAGTTAGTTAGCCATAGGAGTAGGAGTAGGTTAAATATAGAGGTAATTTAGTAGTTTGTTATTAGCTTTAGCTTATTGTATTTCTGGTTTCAAGCTTTGTACTCAATTTTCTAGTTTTCAATAAAATTTTAGTTTTCATTTTAATTCCTTGTCATTTAAATTCTAAAGCATATCATTGTTTTCAAATCTGTTTTCAAGCTTTCATTTCATGTTTTCATAAGCTCATATTAGTTTTAGAGATCAGTAGTGTAGTTATAGTGCAATTCAGATTCAAATTTTCTCAAATCACAAGCAGTCAACGAAAGTCAAAGTTTGGGGTTTATGTGAGATAATGGTGATTCAGATCTGGTTTATGGTTACAGAAGTTTTATTTGAGCCTATCTAAAGATAGGCTTTGGCTAGAGTATCACCCTATGTCAGTTAGGGCATTAAATTTGTAAGATCTTCTTTGTCATTTTTAGTTCGTCATTTCATTTCATGAGTTTTAGTTTAGATCTATTATATTTGGTAGTTTATGGTTCCATTAGTTTGATCTATTCACAGTTGAGCTTATTTGATTGATTGTAGCTATTCTATAGTTAATCTCTTTAGTCTTCATTGATTGTTCATTTGAATCTTTCATAAGTAGCAATTGTGTTTTGTAGTATTAGTTGTTGAGCATTGTGGATTTGATTTTTATTCAGTGTGATTGATCATTACATGAGCTTAAGTGGTTGTTTGTTGGCTTGAACCTGACTTTAGTTTCAGTTTAAATCATAATCAGTTAGAAAGTTAAGTAGTGTTTGGCATTATTGACTTTTGGAGGTCAAATTAAGTATTGGTCACAAGTTGAATTTGATTTAGCTTTAATCCTTCATGTTTAGCTATTTTAAGTAGTTGTTTATCATATTCTAGTAGAATTTAAGGTTTAGCATCAGTTGGTTAAAATTGAGGTTTAGTAGCAGCTTTATTTGGATTTCATAAGGTAACTTAGATTAAGGTAACTTGTAGTGGGTAATCATACTTAGAACAAGTTATATATAAAAAAAAAAATTTAGCATCTAGTTCTCTAGTGTTCTATCTCTGTTTACCTATTTGTACCCATAACTGTTGCTGCTTCAGCCCATTTTCTGCCCCATTAAAGACCAATCTGATCATCACTTTTAGACTAGCTACAATATGAATTAATGTTTGCTTATGTTTATACAGGTAGTTTGCAGTATAGATTTTACATTTCTGAACTTATATTTGATTTTGTTGCTTAATTGCTTGCTTATTTGTACCCTGCATATCAGCCCCTTTAGGCCTGTTCATGCCTTGTGCACCAGCAGTCATTGGGTTTTTCACCCTTTTGCTTGCTCTCTAATTGCTTATCTACTTTATCATATGGCTTAATTTTTGGTTTTCCTAGAAGCTAGTAGTTCCAACTTTTTATTGCTGGTCTTAGTTTTATATTAGGAGCTTTTTCTACTAGCTTGTTTGCTGCCCTTAAAGTACCCCTTAGGGACTGTTAATTGTTGAGTGTTTTTATTTCTAAATTGTTTATTACATACTTTGGTTTGCCTAGCATTTAGTTTCAACAGTTCTTGTTTTGCTTTGTGATTATTTCTTTACTTATCTGTTTTTTTTAGCTTGTTAATTTAGTTTAAGCTTGTTTAGATTGCACTTTGGAGTTTAATTGCATAGCCTTTCATTAGCTTATAGCTTCTTTAAGTAGTTTTCTTAGTTTTCATCCATTTCATTTTAGTTTCCTTAACCAACTGTTGGGTTTTTCAGCTTTTTCTACGCTTATTTTCAGTTTTTCACAATAGCTATTTTCACAAAGAAGTTTGGTATTATTCTTTATTCAATCAGTTTTCAAAATAAATACACAAAGAAAAATGAATTGTGCAAAAAAAGGTGCAGGGGGATTCGAACCCCTGACCTCAAGCTTAGTCACACCTCAACACCACATTGCCTTACCACACGCACCCTTGGGATTTTTCTCAAACATGTTGCACATTTAAATCTTTTATCCCTTTTTAAAATTCCCTTTAGTTTTTAGCTTATATAGACTGAATTGCTTATTACTAGCTTAATCATAGTAGCATTTTTAATGTTAGTATTTTTCCTAGGTTTAGAATAGCGTAAAGTAATTTCTTGAAAATTTTAGAATTTTCCATCAGCTTTTACTATTTTTCTTGAATTTATTTCTTTCAATTAGATTTTAAATCATATTAAATAAACAAAAAGTCCGAAAAATATTTTTCTTTTTCCCGTAATTTTCTTTTATCGTTTAGAACGTAGAAAACTCATTTTCATGTCCGTAGGATTAGTATAGTCTTTATTTCACTTTTTATTTCGCGCGCGTACGTAGTTTTTAAATATTTTTCGCGTTTTTAGAATAGATTGTGTTTTAGGTTTATATAGCTTTACATTTTTATTTTAATTGCTTTATTTCATGCCTTGTAGTATAGATTACCATCACTTCTCACTTTTATCACCATTCACTACACGATTCACGAACTGAAATCACGATTCCATTCAACCTTCGCTGGGACCACGACCCGAGAAATACTTTCACCGGTATTTCTTCGGAATACACTTAACCTCTAAACACTACACGAAATCACATATTCGTTTTGACTTGTCTATTTACCAACTAATTCATTTTAATGGTATAATAGTATTTTCAAGCCAATTACATGTTTTATAACACAAGTACTTTTTACATAGTCACTTCATGTTCATGTCTCTTCAAGAAAACATAAACTGTTATAATCCCATTATACGTTATAAGTCATTTAACAATTTAATGACTTCATGTTTATGTCTTAATTAAAAAAAAACATAACAAGATAACGTCTTACTTTATTATAAGTCTTGTAACAATTAAAAGACTTTATGTTTATATCAATGAAACATAAACATGTTTAACTAAAGTAATTATGAACACCATCTCTTGGTTTCAATAGTAATTTCAAGTTAATTTATTACTTCACAATAATGTAAATAACATTATTTCTTTATTTATTTATGTCATTCCAAGAACACATAAATATTCAGATTGAAGCAGCATTAGATTACTTAATTAATTTATGTCATTCGATGAATTCATAATTATACTAATTAAAGTAGTCTTGATATCATATTGACACATGTTCTAATAGGTATCTAATTTAGAAACTGTAAATTCTCATAGTTCAATTACATCAGTTGATCTGCTAGTAATGAAAATATGAAATTCACCTTGTTGTTGCAATCTAGCTAAGCTCTCACATAACATAAATTGTAACACCAAGTGTTTCTTGAATTAGATTAGTATAATTCATATTAGAACGTTATTCTTTTATCTTGTAGTCAAGAGAATCCATTAAATCATATCTTTATGAGTTGTTTCTTGCACACATTAAAGATAACATTTCTCCCACTTGTGCATGGAACAACCTCATATAGTTGATAAACAACACGCCATGCATTTGTTTATGTGATCAATATGATTGTGTCATAGATTTTAGCATAACAAGTAGTTATAGAACAACAATGTCTAGTAAGAAAATGTACAAGACTATCCTTAAAAGTATGAGTGCCTATACTAGGAAAGTAATTATCTTTAGCTACCAAGATTTCAAAGCTTGTAACTCCCACTGAATTAAAGATCATTACAATAATTCCTTATTCAGTAATAAGTACACAATACTCCCTCTGAATTTGACAACATTGTAAATGTTTCATATCCAGTGAAAGAAAATAGTGTGCTTTTAACTTTCCTACACCTTTGAATGTTCATACGTAACAATTACTTATGCACTAAAGAGTGTATTCTACTACGTAAATGATGGACTATCCAACAAATGCTATTAACTTGAAAATTGGGCATGCAATTTCTTCCTTAACAGGTCTACTATCCTACAATGTATGTAGTACCTTTAAAATAGTCAAAACAACTAGTTTGTTTTTAAATATTTTGCAGTAATTAGTCTAGCTTCTAATTATAATAACAAATAAAATGTCGTACATAATTTTCTGTTAACCAAATATCATATTTGTTACTAAGAATTTAATCACCGAATGAGGATGATGAAATCCCTATGGAAAACATTCGCAATTTTCTTAACTATTAAAATTTGCTATGAGTTATATTAGAATTTAGACATATCTAATATTCCTATTATCCTTTTTCATTCATGAAAAGAAATAGGATTGCATCTCACTCTTCTTTCATAGAAAAGAGACTTCTTTTGTCTTTTAAGTAAATATTTCTTAATCAAACATTTGTTTGAAAACAAAACGAGATAAATTTACCAAAGCCCAAAGTGCATTTTACGGTTTTAACGTTGCATTAATACATTAAAACGAATTACAAAATTCAATTTCAGTATTTTCGATAATTAGATCTTTAATAAAATAAAATAACCATTGGTAAATATTCATATAAACCATAGTATTTTCTTAAAGCTAGGATCCAAATTGACATAGTACCATTACATCAGTTGATCTGCTAGTAATGATAGTATTCAACGAGGTAATTGTCGAACAATAATTGCCAATATCATATTGCAATTCCTAGATCATTATGGGATTTACATTCACAAAACCTTTGTAATGTAAGCATGTTTCATCCCCATCTTAATGCCTTGAGTCCAAGATCTCACTTCCTACTCAATTTAAGTCGTCTAACTTAAAAACTGCAAACTCATAAATCCATTACATCAGTTGATCTGCTAGCAATGAAATTATGAAATTTACCTCTCCATTGCAATCTAGCCAAGCTCTCACATGACGTAAACTACAACTTCAAGTGCTCTTAATTAGATGGCATTTAACTTAATTTTATAAGGGTATTAATTTTGACGTTTGATCAAAATAATGTATGAAGAAGCATGCATACAACTTCATAACATTGGTTTTATAAAACATTTTTATTACCAATTCACTAAGAGTAAAATAGCAAAGTTTTGATTGAGGTATCGGGTTCACCAATTAAAGAATCACCAACAATTATCGTCCACTTATATGGTACTTTTGCATAAGCCCTAAGGTTTAGTGTTTCGGATAATCATTGTGGAATTGTGGTCAATTCACCCTTAAGATGACAGTGTACATGTAATGGTTGTTCGGTAAGTCCAATTTACACACAACGAGCGGAAAGACAGAGTGTTGTCTCTATAAGGCCACAATTTAATGCGAAACCAACCTTATACCCATCTTATAGTGTGTAAACTTCGGTCGAGCCTAGTTAACCATTGCGTACAAAAACATCAATCAATAAACCTTTGAAATTTTGACTCCTAAAACCAAAACAATTTTGCCATTTATTTAGTCCATATTATTTTTCTATTCATAAAATTACCTTTTTCTGTTTATAAACATGTCTTACATAATAATAAACAAAAAACAAGTAATACATAATAAAAAATAAAACAACCAAATAAACATATACATAACATAACAATTAAATATGTATAAACATGTAGCCACATGCAAAATATATTCAATAATTCTATTAATAATCAAACTAGGTGTATAATGCATTTATTCAATTAAGGCTTTCTTCTTCAAAGGAAAAAGAACCACATACATTGATAAATCGATTGCGTAAATCAAAACTAAACAAATACCACATAGCACGTAATTGATTACTTAGTATTGGAGTCTTCCCCAATTCGACATGTATTAATATATATTTACATGTTTCGATATAACTTAACAATTAATTCATAAATCCAATTTAAACAATTTAAATTCAAATACAATAAAATCCATGCAAACATGCACTTTTCATGGATTATGCTGAACAATTAACATATTGCACCAAGATCGTTTACTAAAACGCATAACCAATTACATGACATCCTACGATTTCTAATCATATTAAAATCAAAACCAAAAACCCTAAATAACTAATAGGTCAATCGACCTAAAATAAAAAAAAATAGGGTTAGGAATATGAAAACCCTAAAAACATGTAATTAAACGAATCAAAATTCAATTTTATGCGTTTCGTACACATTATAGCGGTTCATGATGCCACTGTTGGAATTATAATATCATGACATACATATAAATAAACCAATAACATCAAAAGCATAGCGGAAGCGTTATAACAAGATCATATAACATGTAATTAATTAATAAATAATAAATAGTAAACGCACCTTTGTGATTATAGCCCGAATAAGAATCAATTAAAAGCAATCTTCAACTTATGAACCCTAATTAGAGTTTATGTGGATTGTAAGAATAACCCCTTACCTTTTTGTTATTCAATCCAAGATATAACCAATAGTGTGGTTATATCACGTTCTTGTACATACGTACTAATTCAAGTAAAAGATTATGCAAGTAATTAAAACACAAAACGATTTGAGCTTTATAAAATCGAATCCCTTTGTAAAAGGGTTTGATGGATCGATTATAGAGACAAGAAAAGAAGGAGAGAAAAAACACCAAGAACTATGTGTACAAGAGATGAGAAACAATGAATCTTGGGTTTGTATTTATAGTGTATGATTACTTGGAGTCCAAGGCACAAAGGAGGTGCTCCTTTTGTCTTGGTCGATTGGTTTAGGAACTCCCCTAGGGATTCTGGAACCTTTTTGACTTTCCAATAATTCATACAATAATCTTTCCTTATTTTTGTCTAACGGTCGTTAGCCATTATCCGTTAAATACTAACGGCCGTTACTCGTTTTGTGTTTATTAATAATTATATATAACATTTATAAATAATTATTCATTTACTCTTCATACATAAAGTGTGTAATCCCGTGATCTCGAGTTCGATCCTAACACACCACTATTAATTTATGTTCATAAACTAACACTAACAACGACGTGGTATATTGACCTATTTTGATCAAAGCTTGTTATGTTTTGTAATTTGTTATGTAATGACGATTCTTTTACTCGCACTCTGCTGTGGAGCAACATGATTTAGATTTAATTGAGTGGCTGTTAAAATAATCGCAAGTAACAAAATGGATGTTTTTTACAATTTTTCAATGACTAATGCAACATAAGTAAATCAGAGGGCATTTGTGTAATTTTCTTTACATAGAAGTCCGTAGATTTAGCGCATGGACTGTTTCGTAATCACCTATTAACGGCAGAGACATTTTTTTTTAACTTTTTAGGGACTATTTCACAAAGTAATAAAAATACAAGGACCATTTCTGCTAAAAGCCAAACCATAAGGACCCTTTTTGCTATGTTTCAAGAACGTTTAGGGACCTTTTTGCAACTTTTCAAGGATTGTTGTGACAGAATAAATAAAACACAGGAACCATTTTTGTCAAAAATCAAACCACAAAAACCATTTTTACCATTTTTTGCAATTTGATGAATAATAATATTTTGAAAAAAGTCTCCGTCTCAAAATAATAATGCATATTTTCTTTTCGTTATGTCTCAAAATAATTGTCCACTTTACTTTTTAAGTAAAAACTGGAGAATTTAGTTGAAAAATATTCTATTTGAGTGGTTATAATTAAAGTAACTCCACTTTTATTAAATTATGTGATTTTTGTCTCCTAACAATAATTTTGAGACGGAAAGAGTAATTGTAACACCCCCTTTTTTCACTGATCGCCGCGGATTAAGTGTTTGGGGTATTACTTCATAGAATCATAGTTACAGTAATAGAAAACGACTCGAAAAGAGACGTTTTAGAAATTTAGTTATCATTCATTTAATTATCAGAGTTTTATTAGTAAAAGATATACTTTTACTTTTAATGAGGTCCCAAAGTCTAGGTGTTAGGTTATGTTTGAAAGATAACCGGTTTGAAAGTCCTCCGAGTTCAGTGCCTCCTTTTGCCATATCTCCGTAGAAGTGATATACCTAGAATACATGCTTAAAAGTCAACACATAGGTTGAGTGAGAGTCATAGGTTTAAGTGTTAGTGAATACAAGTTCCCTTGGTTCCGTTGTTACACTCATATGGGAAAATGTAAGGTGTGTGTGATAATTGTGATGCATGCACAATTATTATGAGTGGGGTATGTTGCACTAGGCTCATGAACCACACATTAACAATCCGGGTCATGGGGGCTGCAGACCCAACCATGAGGGGATGAGAAGGATAACTTGCCAAAGTTAATCCTTCAGTGGGTTTAAATATAGTACTTATTGGTACCATCCAGAAAGATGTTAATACCAACGGGAGTTGTCAAACTCCAATAGATCTATCAACTATATTCGCATTCGCGTGGGTAAAATATCCCAAAAGATTAGATTCATGAATTTTGGTTATGTAATGGTGGCAGTTAGTTTACTAAAGCAAGTAGCATGTATCCCCCTCACAGGGTTTGTAAAGCATTAAGAGTGAAAGTTTTAAAAAGAGTATAAGGCTATGAACCCACCTGGGCTTAGGGAAATCTAATTGATGCAAAAAGTGACTCTGGAACTAGACTGCCTTACTCATGTATTCTAGTGTGTTGTAGGTTTGGATGTATGTCAAGCTTTAGTTATCTTGTTTAAGTTTCTTAAGTTATTGTTCTTAGGTTCATTGATGTTTTTAGATATAATATAACACCATTCGGGCCATCACAATCCAGAAGTATATGACTTCTCACATGAACCTCCCTACTATTGTATTATGTTATCAACATAATACCATTCAGGCCATCATAATTCAGAAGTTAATACTCCTCACGTGAAGCTCCCTACTATTGAGCTATATTATTATTAAGTTAAGTTATAACCATAACACCGTTCGGGCCATCATAATTCAGAAGTACATGCAATAATCGTTTGAGGAGCCATGACACTTTAATTCGTAAACCCAGCAAACTCGTCAAAACGAAATATCCACATGTACTCCTCACATGAAGCTCCCTACTATTATTTTATGCTTCTAACTTTTATTAAGTTTTATATTTATACGATATTTTCACTTGATACCCTTATAGTTTATATATTTTCATTTTCTACCCTAAACTTATAATACTTATATTATTTATACTTATAACTATCTATACTTGACACAACTAGTCTCTATACTTCTATATTTTTAGAAAATGACATAATTAACCCTTGGACTCATAAGTTTTCTATATTTACCATTTAGACTCTTAACTTTATAATATTTGCATAACTAGTCCTTTTTGTAGAAAACTATATATAAAGACCTTGATAGATCTTCTTGAGCACTCTAGAATCGTTAGTAACGTCACTGTAATCAATAACACACTAATAGACAATCTCTGCAACTTGTATTTATAAAGCGGAAACAAAACACAAGCTTGATACTAAGAACTCTTGATCCTCTATGGATCTTTTTTTAATTATAATAAGAGTATTCACTAAAAGTTATTCAATACATAATCGTGTGTTCCTTTTATATACAAGGAACCCTAAACCGTTTCTCAAGAAACGTATATTCTAAAACTTCTAAAAGATATGCATTATCACTTCCTAAATAAACTCATGCATATCCAAACTACATTACATAAAATACGGAAATACTATATCCGCAGAAACTAATAAGGCTGAAACTAGTCTTCAGCAGATACACTGCTTCAGCAGAAACCAACTCTTTAGCAGGATCCTTTCAGCAGAAACAGCAGCAGAATTCTTACTTCACAGAATTCCCAACAATCCTCCCCTAATCTTGAATTTGACCTAGTTAAGTTCAAGATTCTAGATAGATCTTCAAAATAACATACCAAGAGGATTGTAATACGATAGCACCAGCAAAGAATCATCTTCAGCAGAATCTCTATGATCAGCACATACTTGAAAGCTCCATTCTTTGCAGCAATAAATGACCAAATGTACATCAAAACAAATTAGTTTCATACTATTCTCATCACTTCTAGGTGTGTTAACTCCTGTGAGAGGTGAATCATTGAAAATAATGGATTTGATGTCTCTTTACCAATAGCCATCACTACTGGAGTAGCCAAGTGTTCAAAGGTACACTGATAACCACATGATTTTTAGCAAATCATCAGCTATAAACGGATTTGAGATGTCTTTACCTGTAGCCGTTTGCTCAGGACTAGCCAATTATTTTGATGAAAATCATCTTGGTTAACTGATTACCAAATATGGTTTTCCACTGCCTTTACCACAAGCCATATACATGTGGGCTAGCCAATTATTTGGAAAGCATAAAGGAAAAATCCATGGTCAATTGACAACCATTTCAACTACTCAGCAATAAAGCATGGGTGAGTTGAAAACCCTATGGTTTTGAGCAAACCATTACAGCTATCAACAGATTTGATATGTCTTTACCAAAGCTGTACCCTTTGGACTAGCCAACTTTATGATGGAATAGTTAACATCAGGTAAGTTGATAACCAAACCTGCATACAAATACTATACAACAAAATGTTTTTTTTTTTTTTTTTTTTTTTTTTTTTTTTTTTTTTTTTTAAGAACTAAAACAAATATACAGTATGATATCCCTATTCAGATGCTGCTCTGGAAGTCTTAATCCTTTGTTTGAAAACCTTCACCAAAGATTCAGCAAACAATCTTGTATTACCAACTGGATCAGGAGGAATCTCCAATTTCTGTTGTAACATTTTCTCCATCAGAGATACTTTCAGAGGATATTTGTTGGTAAGATCCATAATAATCCTCAAACCAGTAGTAGTTTCCAGCACATGAACATAAGGCATAGGATAGAACTTCCAACTCTGAACTTTCCATTTCTGATTGTTCTTCCAGATATCATAACTTGCACCAGTGGGAGTAGAAGAATCAAACAACACTTGAAGATCACCCAACAAATACAATCCAGAACCTTCAAGAGTATGAGTTGCATAGTACTTAATAACCAACTCATATAGAGTGACTAAATCTTGATGATTCACAAGATGAAGAATCTGCTGAAGAAATGTAAAGGATATGGAAGTTTTATTCAATCTGTAAATGGTATTCACTTGACCATCTTTACTTAACTCCCAATGAACCAAAACATCTCTAATTCCTTCTGGCCAATCATCAGATGATCCTTCCCTTATAAATGAAGCATCAGAATCATTCACATTAATTAGACTTTGTTTCGAATGTGATGATCCTACTTTAGCCATTCTCTTGCCTCTTCTTCCAGGAACATAAATAGCATCATGAACTGCTGCTTCAGCAGAATCACCTTCTGCAGCATCAGTATCCACTGATGGAGTATCCAATTGTTCATCAGTAGAATCTTGAGAAGATTCAAGTGCAGCAGAGGCATATTGTTCATACATAGCCTTCCTGATTTGTTTGTTTCTAGCAGCTTGAATTTCAACTTCTCTTGTCTTCAGTTCATGAAATCTGTCAAGCTCAGCCTTTTGTTCAGCTTCTTGTTCCTCAACCAACCTCCTAGCAGTCTCTTCACCCAATCTTTCCTGCTCCAATTGTCTCCTAGTTCTCTTTCTAGTTGGAGGATCTGATGTCATCACTTTTGCTTTATCTTTATCCACACAAGATGAAGCAACATGAGGTACATCAGCAGAAGTATCAGGTAAAGATACTTTCTCAGTAGCACCAGTATCAGCATTGAGGAGAGGAATATTCTTGGAAGCACCCATTCCATCTTTATCATTCCTAGCCTTGATTCTGTTATAAATCTCAACCAGTTTGTTAAATGGAAGTCCCCACACCTTTTGCTTAGACCAAGCACTGTTAAACAAAGAACTGCTTTGATTTTTCACATAAGTTCTCATATAATCTTGCTGCTGTGTTTGAGTCATAGGTTTCTCTCTTTTAGCTTTAGCTTTCAACTCATCTGCTACCTTCTTTCTCAACTTCATCAATTTTACAATTTCAGAAGGCCAGTCTTGCTTCTCTACCTTTTTACCAATAATTTCTGCAGCTACATCAGGATTATTAAGCATTTGTTGTCCAATCTGTTGCCAATCTGACTCATCAAATTCTTGAACAGCTGCATCCAATTCTCTTTGTCTGGCAATAGGCAAAGTAGAAACATATCTTTGATTGACTGACTCATATGTAGCATCAAACTTTTCTTGCTGTTCCTCAGTCATATCAGTATTCTTCTTATAATTTTCCCATTCTTGGAGTAGTTCTTCTTGTCCAGCTCTTTCTTCAGCTGTAACAAGCTCATCCAAATCATCATCTGTTCCTTCAACAAGATCATCAAGAGGAACATTCACATTTGCCATAGGTTCATCAGGTAATTCTTGAACCTCTCTATCAGTAGAAACTTGTTGATTCTCTGATAAATGATGAACAGGAGAATTCAAATATTCTTTCCCTGCTACAAAGTATGTTTCTCCTGATGTATTTCCTCTATCAGCAGATTGATCAGCAGCAACCCTACTTAATGATTGTTTCTCCTGAAGTATATCCACAGCTTCAGTCATCAGCACATCATTATCACCACCAGACACTTTTGAAGCTTCAACAGCTTTCCTTGCCAAATACTGTCTTGTACTTCTTCTTTGAACTAGTATCTTTGGTTTAGATTGAGGTACTTCAGCAACTGTACGAGGAACAACATGAGACTGTCTAGCAACTTCAGCTAGAATCTCAAGAGAATCCAAATTTGCCTCCTTTACTATTTCAGTAGAATCCAATCCATCTTTACTTTGCTTCTGCTGACTTAGCTGTGCCTCCAAATCTTGAACCTTGCTTTTCAAACTTTTAATTTCATTACCAAGAGTAGTCTTGGTCTCAGCAAGTTCTTTCTGGAGATCTTCAGTCATTTTCATGTACCTGCTAAGGGAATCATATACAAATGTGAGAGTAATAGGGTCCTCTGCTCTACCAGCAGATTGCTCAGTGGTATGTGGAGCTTCATTGAACCCAGCAGGAGAAACAGACTCATGTACAACATTAGGAGAACCTACATTAATTTGCTCTCCCAAAGAACTGGGTGAAGGTAGTCTAGTAAGATCAGGTTCAAAAGTATGTAAGTCATCTTCAAACTCATGAATTTGCTCAGCTGGAGCATCCTGAACTGGTGAAATGGAATGACTAGGTGACATTTGTACAGGGGTAGGTGGTGGTAAGTCAGTAGAATCAGGTAAAGGTTCAGCAGTTGTAGCTGGCTCTTCCTCCATTACCACTGAAGGATTACCATCAACAGCAACACTAGAAGATGATACCATCATCAGCAGCATTAGGAGCAGGCACATTACCAGCATCATCACCCTCAATTACATTGGCATTGCCTTGTGGCAACATGGCTTCCAACACAGGGTGATGTTCCCCAGTATAATTAGTTTTCATTAAGGCAAACAACTTAGAACCTAGACTTTTAACAGGTATATGGGTTTTGTCTATAGTGGTTATGTCTAATATGATTTGTAAGAATCTAGGGTACATTAAGAACTTGTGCTGTTGCTTATCTATATTTTCTAGCATATTATCAAAAATAAACCTAGAAAAATTATAAGTTTGACCCTTAGAAAGACAAATAATACCACAACCCAATTGCAGAGAGAATTGGTTCCATCCACCACACTTGTTGCTTATACATTGAAGCAGCAGATGCACCAAATACCTCCACTTAGGACAAAATTGATTCTTGTGCCACTTGGATGTATCCATACTTTTATATCCAGCATCTCTTAATCCAGCAAGAATCTCTGCAGTGTTAGAATGATATATACCATTTTCATCATCCAACTGAAGCTTTGTCCTAATCAACCCTTCTGTCACCACATATTCTGCACCATCTATTTCAGCTACAATCTCTGTAGCAGATCTCTTAGTAGCAGATGCCCAAAATTGCTTCACCAAGGATTCACACACCAAATTGGGACTATAAGTCAAAGCATAATGAATCTTCGACCTTTTTAGAAACTCCACCATCAAATAGAATTCTTCATGTCCCTTTGCTGTTTTCAGAATAGCATATTTATTATGGTCGCCCTTCAATTCAAGTTGAGTCATTTGAATGAACTTGTGTGAGATGGTTATGAATTACTCCAGAGAATAATGGGTTTATTTGGAGTGATAAGCGAATAATTTTGATTCGAAAAGATATGCAAAGTGGGTTAAATTTGGAAGTTCCCCAATCGTGATCAAAATTATCGGAACAAATTATTGACCAAGTCTGACAAGCAGTTCAAAAACTTCCAATTTTGAATTTACCCTTCAGCAGAAATGAAAGTCAAATCTGCTGAAGCATAGTCAACCATCAGCAGAATCAACCAAAAGTAAAAATATCTTCGGTCAATATCTTGGTTTTACTGTGCCACCCAACTCGCATTAAATATCGTAACTCCTAAACTTTGCTTATTTAATCACCCCAGATAACACATCTCAGTCATCAATTTACCCCAAATCATCTTTCAAACCCTAATTTTAATTAACCCCAATTCTCCATTCAAATCATGTCTTCACACCCAGAAACCTCAGATCCAAATTCCTCTTCTCCATCAGCAGAAGAAGATGTACCACCATATCCATGGGGGCTTGATGGTTCTGTCTTTAAAAGAGCATTGGAGAACCGATGGAATGCACAAGAAAGACAATGGAATGCTCATTTGAAGGGTGAACCAAGCAATGTACCCGTTCCTGCTGAGAGAGAGCTTGTCTCTCCCTTCATCTATACCTCTGATGAAGACTCTTCAGAGGAAGAAAATGAAGATCCAACCTTTCTTCCTCCTTCCACACCAGAGAGATCCCAACCAAGATCAAGTAAGAGGGATTCATCTCTTCCAACATCACAAAATTTGGTGTTGGATCTTCCTGCTCCAGGACCTGGTCTTCCACATCAAGAACATATTGGACAGAGCAAGAAGACTGAGATCATACGTAAGGGAAAGGAGAAGCTGAAGTAGATGATTGAGGAATGTAACCATGGAGCAAAGTTCTTGAGTATTCTCTTGACTTTAATTCATGAGCATCTTCCCAGTCTTCCTTCTCTTCTTCTTACATTTTCATCTTCAGCTTCATCATTGTACTTGTCATAGCCTCAAGTATTTTGTAATAAGCGATAGAAGCTAGTAGTACTGAATTAGCCAATTGTTTAGGAATGGTCATTGTATCTCAATTGTAACATTGAATGTAAGCTGTAACTTGTTTCTTTGAATGAATGAAAAGATCTTATTTGAATTTATCCATTGTGTAAGACCTTCAGCATGTTTCAATTAATCAGTAGAAACCATGTTCAGCACTTTGACCACATTCCTTTGACTTTTGCTCTTGGTGACATTTATCATGGGACTTTAATTCTCAGAACATCTGCAAAACAAACATCAAACAAGCAAATACACCAAACAACTTGCACAACTGTTAGAGGGTTAGTGTTAAAAACTCAGAAATTATACAACTTATACAAATAATACAAAGTTTACAGTCATCATCCTCCCCTGAGGCATATGCCTCCCCTGAGGCTTATGCCTCCCCTTAAACTTTGCAGTTAAGGGTTTAGCATTCCAATATGGACCACCAAATATTGAAACCTTGGTCCATCAAATGCCTTGGTTAACAAATTTGCCACATTTTCATCTGTGTGAATTTTGACCACTTTAACCAAATGTTTCTCATAAGCATCCCTTATAAAGTGGTGTCTGATTTCAATATGTTTGGTTCTATTATGAAAAACTGGATTTTTAACAATGCATATGGTACTTTGATTGTCAATGAAAATGGCAGTATTGCAAAAATCGGCCTACAAGGCCGATTAATCGGCGATTACAAGCTGAATGGCCTTGGACCTTGGAGCGAATTACAAGGTAATCGGCCGATTAATCGGCCTTGGACCTTGGAATCGGCGATTAATCGGCCAAAAATCGCTACACGGCCCTCGACCGCCTCGGGACCGATTCACGATTTTTGCAACATTGGAAAATGGTAGTATTCATGAAGTTATACCCATAATCCAGTAATTGATTCTGAATCCATAGAACCTGTCCACAACAATTGGCAGCAGCAACATACTCTGCTTCAGTAGTAGAGGTAGCAACTATGGTCTGTTTCTTGCATTGCCAAGAAATCAGTCTTCTTCCAAGAAATTAGCAACCTCCAGTTGTGGATCTTCTATCCAAATTGGCACCAGCATAGTCACTGTCACTATAAGCTGCTAGCTGAAATGGAGACTCTTTGGGATACCAAAGACCTAAGTTTGGTTGGCCTTTAAGATACTTAAAAATCTTCTTGACAGCATTCATATGAGAAGTAAGTGGAGTGACTTGGTGTCTTGAACATGCACTCACAGCAAATGTAATATCAGGTCTTGAGGCAGTCAAGTACATCAAAGAACCAATCATAGACCTGTATAAATGAACATTCACAGGAAGATCAGGAGTAAGATTTTTCTTTGGTTTGGGTGCCTCATATGGAGTAGTGGCAGTCCTGACATTTTCCATAGCAAACTTGGACAACATATCTTTTACATATTTCTCCTGATGTATGAATATACCATCAGGTTTCTACTGAACTTGCAAACCCAGAAAGAAAGTGAGTTCTCCCATGGCACTCATATGAAATTCTCCCTTCATCAGATCTTCAAACTCTCTACACCATGCTTCTTTGGTTGAACCAAAGATAATATCATCCACATACACTTGCACAAGAATAATATCCCTTGAATCTTTCTTGAGGAATAGAGTCTTGTCAATGGCGCCTCTTCTGTAGCCATTCTTCAGCAGAAATGTGGAGAGTCTAGCATACCAAGCTCTGGGAGCTTGATGAAGTCCATAGAGAGCTTTGACAACTTTGTACACATACTCAGGATGATCAGGGTCTTCAAATCCCTTGGGTTGAGTCACATAAACCTCCTCTTCAATCTCTCCATACAAGAAAGCACCTTTAACATCCATCTGATAAACCATAAAGCCCATATAAGAGGCATAGGCCAAAAATATCCGAATTGCTTCAACTCTGGCCATAGGTGCAAAGACCTCATCATAGTCAATGCCTTCCTCTTGTCTAAACCCTTGAGCCACTAGTCTTGCTTTGTTCTTCACCACAATACCCCTGGCATCTCGTTTATTCTTCAGAATCCATTTTGTCCCAATGGCATATTTCCCATCAGGAAGAGGAACTAAAATCCAAACCTGCTGATTCTTAAATTGTAGCATCTCCTCTTGCATTGCCTCAAGCCAACTTGAATCAGCCAGTGCTTGAGGAACACTAGTGGGTTCTATCTGAGAAAGAAAGTAGGCAAACAGACAACGTTTGAAGTCTGTGTGATTGTTCCTCTTTTGATTGTAGACATAAGAGATGAAAGCAACTTCCCCATATTTTGTATTCTTGACAATGCTTCTAGTTCTAACAGGGTCTTTAGGATCTCCAATAATCTTTGATAGGGGATGAGCATTATGAATCCTTTTTGTAGCTGTAGGTGGAACATCAATTGTGGCATCAAGGTTGTTGACTGTAGGCCCAAACTCAGTATCATAAGAAGCTGAGTGGAACAAGCCAGGCTTTGGCTGATAATTCCCAAGATCAGAAGGACTTGGAAATCTGGTAAAAGGCTTATCAAAATCTGCAGAGACTTTAGTAGAGATGGGAGAGTGAGTATCAGCAGAATCAGCATCTGTGACCTTATCAGTGGGAATAGGTGTGCCTTCAGCAGTATCCTTGTTTCCACTGACTGCTTGTGCTGACTGATGTAGGATAGCTTCAGTTTCTTGTGTAACCTTTTCATGGAGTTTCTGAGCTTCCTTAGTAGCAGCATGTGCTTGCTTCTTCAGTCTTGCAAGATCCTCTGCATAATGTGACTCATCATCTTGTTCAGCAACAGAGTGATTACCTACAAAATGGTTAGGTGGAAAAGATGGTACAACAAAAGTATCTTCTTCTGGCTCAGACTCACATTCTGAGTCATCATCCATGGAACCTGCAGGTGTAGTGTTTGGATCATTGGTACCTGCATTTGGATTAGAAGCATGCCTAGTATAACCCAAATAGTCAGTCAAATAGTCTAGGTCAAAATACCAAGAATGGCCTTGTCCCTGAATATTAGGCTGATCTTCAAGAAATCTCAGATTAAGGGTCTCTTCAATCTTTTTAGCATTCAGATTATAAATCCTATAGGCCTTGCTATGAGCTGAATAACCAACTATATATCCCTCTTCAGCTTTCCCATCAAACTTACCCAGTATATCAGCAATATTCAAAATAGTCACCTTGCATCCAAAAGGCTTAAGGTAATGTATGTGTGGAACTTTCCCAGTGAGAAGTTCATAAGGTGTCTTGACATGAAGTCTAGTGATGGATACCCTGTTCAAGACATGACAAGCAGTACTTACTGCTTCAGTCCAAAACATTGTAGGTAGTTTGGAGTCTGCAAGCATTGATCTTGCTGCCTCAATGAGGGTTCTATTTTTTCTTTCAGCAACCCCATTTTGTTGTGGGGTTCTTGGAGTACTATAGTCCCTTCTAATCCCCTTAGACTTACAGAATTCTATGAAGACAACATTTTTGAATTCTGTACCATTGTCATACCTAATTCCTTTAACCTTTTTATTCAGCTGGTTCTCAACTAAGATAATGAATTCTTTCAGAATTGGAGTTGTTTCATCTTTAGTTTTGAGAAAGAATACCCAGCAAAACCTGCTATAATCATCTGTGATAACCAGGCAGAAGTACTTGTGATCAATACTTCTAATGGGAGTTGGACCAAAAAGATCCATGTGCAGCAACTGAAGAGGTTCAGAAATGGTGCTTACAGCTTTGACTGCTTTGTAAGAGGCTCTGTGTTGCTTTCCCTTGTTGCAAGCAATACAATTGTGTTCATTGGTGAAGAGTTTAGAAGGAAGGCCCTTAACAAGACCAAGTTTGGATAACTTGTTGATGGTCTTGTAATTCACATGCGCCATTCTTCTATGCCATTTATTAGATTCATCCAGGGAAGCTTTGGCTACCAAACATGTTAGATCACCTTCTGGCTTAACATCATTCAGATTGAATGTGTATAAGTTGAAGGTTCTAGGAACTCTCAGCAATACAGTTGTGTCTTCTGGGAGTTTGAAGTCCTTAGAAAGTACAAGACACTCATCTTCAGAGAAGAAAACCTTATTCTTAGTGTCACAAATTTGTGATACTGAGATTAGATTAAAATGCTCCAGTTCCTTCACATAGTAAACATTTTCAAAGTCTAACAAGGGTGTCTTAATGGTTCCTTTCCCTGTAATTTTGCCATCTCCACCACCAAAGGTTACAGTGCCTCCTCCTTCAATGGGCTCAAAGTCATGCATCTTATCCTTGTTCCCTGACATACTTCTAGAACAACCACTATCAACAATACCAACTTCAGTACTTTTCAAAGGATGTTCCTACAACAACAACAAAATATACAAAATTAGTACACATTGGAGACTCAAGTCATTGCTGACTTGAGCCTGCCTTGTGGATCAACAGTGATAGGCCATGTAGATGTTTTAGATCCACCATTGTTCTTGGGCCTGTAATGCATATTAGGTCCCTTCTTTGTCCAAGAACAACCTGCTGAGGGCTTCACAGCAGTATTCCATTTCCCACCACCATTACACATTGAGTCAAAGTGATTAGGCCAATAACCATTATAAAAGAAAGAACTAGTGGATCGAACATAAGGTCTAGTACTGGTTCTTTTCCATGAAGAATGTGATTCAGCAGAATTGGGTTTCTGCTGATGTGGAACAAACGATGGTATTTCACTGACATTCTTCCACATTTGCCTAGGTTTTCTTTGACTAACACATCCGCCCATTCTTTGCTCATGAAATGTACAATCCTTAATCAAGTGATATTTACTTCCACACACAAAACACTTCTTCTTTTTAGAAGATTTATTTAAACCAAAAGAAGTTCCATAACATGAAAAAGTATTCAAACCACCATGATAAACAGAATTGTTTGTAACATAACCAAAAGTATTATTATGCAAAGAATCTAAAAACAAGTCTTCAGTAGAAACTGTCTTGTGATCAGCAGCAACTCTAGAAGGCTTGTGGGGAGACTTGGGTGATGTCTTTGGTATGGTATTGGGAATGGTCTTGGGCAGGTCAGACTTCTCACTTGAATCACAGCTAGCAAATGAGGTAGACCCTTCATCAGAAGACTTGTCACTGTTACAACAAGAGACAAAGTCATTAGATTTCACAATAGGGTCTTGCAAGTCAGTTGACTTTTTGCCATATAAATGATGTGATCCATCAAAGTCAACAGGTTTGGACAAGTCTATAGGCATGTGTTCCCCTCTTATAGGTCCAGGCACAGCATTCATTCCCCCTTCCTTAACATATTTAATAAGTGTTTGATAAGCTAAGGCTGGTTAAGGGTCAAAAACACTAGACAAATCAGGATAGGTTAGCTCTTCAGGGTCTATATATTTCTCATATCCTAATGCCTTTCTAGACCTAACAGATTGGCGACCATCAATTAATTTACTTAAATTAGATGCCCCTTCCTGCCATTTCATACGACCAGCTATCTCTTTATCTAATTTAGCTTGTAACTCTTGTTTTTCCTTTTCTAAATCAGACTTCTCTTTTTCAGTACGTTTTAAGTCTATCTTAGCAACCTCTAAATCACTTTCTAGAACTCTTATTTTTTCATCATATTTAACTTGATTCTTTTGAAACCAGACTTTTTGTTTCTCTAAAGTTTTTAAAGCCATTTTATAAGACTCTACTTCAACATAACACTCATTGTATTTTGGTTTCAATTCATCAAATTCTTGTTTAAGCTCATTGTATCTTACACTACATCCAAACACACAGTTGGTTACCTGAGAGATTCCCATCAAGGAGACTTGCTCCTTCTTGTCTTCTGAAGGTGTGAATGCCAGCAGATTCACTTGTGAAGAAGTAGAAGCTTCCTCTCCAGCAGGTTCATGGTCAGCCCAATCAATTTGGTGATCCAGAGTCACCATAGCCTTTGAAGATACAGTCTTGTTATTCCCTGCTTCTACTGGATAAGAGCCATATCTAACTTCATCTCCAGCCTTTCTTTCCTTGCATTCTCTTGAAAAATGTCCCACTTGCCCACAAGTGTAGCATTTAACCTTCCTTCTATCAAACCTTGCTGCTTCTCTTCCATTAAAACCAAACTTTCTTCCAGACTTGGCTTCAAACCTCTTAATGTTCATTGAGATCATTGCAAGCTCCCATTTCAAGTGCATCTCCTCCATTTCCAATGGATCCACCTGTTCAAAATCCTCATAAGCAATAAACTGTTGAGGTTCATATTCAGCCACAAATGAATGAATGAGATCCTCCAACACACTACTTGATTTTGATTTAGGAGCAGATTGATTATGAGTTTGAGAAGATGCTCCTGATGAATATGAACTTGAGGCTTGATGCACAGGTTTAGTAGAGGCACCAACAAATGCAGAATGAGTGGATGGACGAATGGGACTTCTAACATCAGGCTCAAGTGATTTAAGCCTATTGTAGAGGTCATCAAAAGACATCATGTCCAACCCACCTTTGGTCTTGAGAGCAATACAAACTTGTAACCAAGATGGCGGCAGAGATCTCAGAAATTTAGCATTGTAGTCCCCATTGTCGGGTCTAGCCATCAACTGATTAAGTTGACTTAATATTCGATGAAACCTGTCATAACCCTTATGAATTCCCTCTTCTTCAGATATCTAAAATTCTTGGAACTTTTGCTTCAGCATAGACTTCTGCAACCTTCTTGATTCCTCATTCCCACCAAATCTTGCTTTTATAGCCATCCAAATGTCCTTGGCATCCTCCATAAAATGGAAGTCACCCATGTGGTCATCTGGTATAGCTTGGAGCAAAATTGTTCTGACTTTACTCTCCCTCTGCACAGCCAGAATCTCTTCAGCAGTTTTGGGTCCTACAATAGTAATAACTCCATCAGCATCTGTAACATGCTTCTTCAGACTATTCCCTTTCTTAACAACCTCCCACAGATTCCAATCAATGTTTGTGATCCAGTTCTGCATCTTCATGGACCACAGATGATAATCTTCTGCATTCTTCAAGTATGGAAACTTAGCATTACTGTTGGAGAGGTTGAGTTGTTGAAGAGAAGTGGTGTTAATGTTCTGGGTTGTATCAACATCATCATCCGATCCAGGCATGTTTGGTGATTTGTTTGGATTGTAAAGGTGTAAGATTTGTGTTTCTTAGTATGGCAGAGACTTTCTCGAGGCTCTGATACCACTTGTAGAAAGCTATATATAAAGACCTTGATAGATCTTCTTGAGCACTCTAGAATCGTTAGTAATGTCACTGTAATCAATAACACACTAATAGACAATCTCTGCAACTTGTATTTATAAAGCGGAAACAAAACACAAGCTTGATACTAAGAACTCTTGATCCTCTATGGATCTTTTTTTAATTATAATAAGAGTATTCACTAAAAGTTATTCAATACATAATCGTGTGTTCCTTTTATACACAAGGAACCCTAAACCGTTTCTCAAGAAATGTATATTCTAAAACTTCTAAAAGATATGCATTATCACTTCCTAAATAAACTCATGCATATCCAAACTACATTACATAAAATACGGAAATACTATATCCGCAGAAACTAATAAGGCTGAAACTAGTCTTCAGCAGATACACTGCTTCAGCAGAAACCAACTCTTCAGCAGGATCCTTTCAGCAGAAACAGCAGCAGAATTCTTACTTCACAGAATTCCCAACACTTTTTAATTTATAACTTATTTTAGTTTCTATCCTAAGGTTTTAATACTTTGCACAATGATTCCTTACACTTATAACTTCTAGGAAATGTCAAAAAACAGTCCCTAGACTTTATAGTTTTAGGAATTTACGATATATAACCTTATGCATGTAAAGTTTTGCAAAACTAGTCCTAAATGCATGTAAACTATATTTTTATGTAACAACTAAGTTACCTAGCTTATGTTTAACTAATATTAGCTTATTTAAGTTATCTAAACTAGCTTAGAGCTTATGAAAAGGGTTATAGCATGTATTTAGGGTTTTATCTATAAATAGGGTTTTAAAAAGTAAACTAGCAAATGATTATGACTAAGGCTTAGGCAAGGGTTCCTAGGGGATCTAAGGCATCCTAATACTATCCTAAGACTAAACTAAAGCTAAAGAAACTAGATTAGAAAGCTTACATAACTAGGGAAAGGTTAACGAGGGTTTTAGGGTTTCTAGGGGATCTCTCTGCCAAAACCACAACTCGACACTACCCAAGCTCCTATGCTCGACTTCTAGGGACTTATTACTACTGAATGTATGTAAGGTAGAGAGGAGAATAGGTTTGGAATGAAATGGAGGGAGGAGGGGGTATATATAGGGTGCGTATGGAAGACCAAGTAAAGGGGCTGCCATGTGTCGAGGGGGTGAGGAGGACGAGTAAGCAAGTCTAGAGGGGGGGGGGTTGTGGCAGGTCTAGTGGTGACAAGGAAGAGCTAGGAGGTAGCTAGGGGGCTGAGGTAGGCCAATTGTGGTGGTGAGAAGCCGAGGGAGGTGGTTTGGGCAAGGTGGTGACAAGTAGGTGATGCACCTACTTGTGTGGGTGCTTTTGAGGTGCTAGGGTGCTAGCTTAACTAGGGAGAGGTGCTAGGGTGCTTGGTTGAGGTGTTTGAGGTGCTTATGTTTAGGTTTTACTAGTTTAGGTTAAGTTTAGACCTAGTTTTACTTAGTGAGAGTTTAGGGTTTTACCTAGGGTTTAGTGCCTAGGTTAGGTTCTTAAGAGTGTTTAGTGACTAATCTTAAGTCCTAAGGGGTTTATACTAAGTGATGGTAGCTTATGGGAAAGATTTGGGAAGATTTAACCTAGTTTTGTGACCTAAATGACATATTTGTGTTTAGTGAGAGATTAGGGTTTATCCTATGGTTTAGTGCCTAGATTAGTTTCCTATGAGTGGCTAATGGCTAATCCTAGGTCCTAAGAGGCTTATACTAAGTGGTGGTAACCTATGGTGAAGTTTTGGGATAGTTTTGACCTAATTTTAGGAAGTTATGACCTAGTTATGGTTTTGTGCTTAAGGGACTTGTACCTAAGTTCTAAGGGGTTTTACTAGTACCTAATGGTCCTAAGATATTCTAATGTTCCTAAGGTAAACTCATACTTAAGCCTTGGACACTTTCAAACTAGTTTAGTTAAGCATATAAGGTTTAGTAAGCACATAGACCTAATTAGGGTTTTGTGATATGTTTAATGTGTTAGATTGGTAAATTACTTATTATGGTGTTGTGGTGATCTTATGCTTGACATACCAGGGGTTTATAGGATGTGAGTGTTGAGTTATTTGGCTTGTGTAGGTACGTGAGCATGTCTAGTGAGTCATGCAAGTAATAAATGCACATAAAAAGCAAAAATTTACCTGTGAAATACCTACTATAGATATTTGTAATGAGAATGATAGTAATGAGGTTTTTTTTGGTTGTTACAGTAATACAATGAAATATGTTCACTAGATTTTTGACTCATTCTACTTGAATAATGAGATTAATATTATTTAATGAGTTATGATCAAATGAAAATAAAAAATAATAATAATAAATAAATAAAATGAGAAGATGAAGAAAAATAGATGTATATTTTTAAAATTTTTATTCTTATTTAAAGTATGTGTTTAAAAATCATTCTTATTATTTTTATTTTAGTTTTTCTTTTCACATAATTCTTTTTACAATACTCTTTTCAATACTTAATATCATTAACAATCAATCCATGGGTTAATTTGATTTATAACTAGGGTTTATACATATTACATTATGCTTTTAAAAATATTTGACATGTCAATAAAAACGCATCATTCTTGTTATATAAAATTTAAGGACTTGTATGTACCCACAAAGGGGACTACTTAAACATTTACACGAGCTATTATGATTGGTTGTGATATAATTTTCATAAAAGCATTATTATTCCACTTCACAATAAGCTATTTATTAAAATGGATATTGAACACTAGACATAGCACTTGCAAAACCAACAACTAGCTTTTGCTTATAGATCATATACAGGGCTGTCTCATCGATTTGGGAGGCCCAGTGCAAAATCACAAATGAGGCCCCTATTTCAAGTCTTTCACTCTTTTTGTATGTGGCACAAAGTTTGTTTTTTATTTGTTTATATGTGGCCCGGTTCAAATTTGATAATATTTAACAAAGAAACTAAAAATTCAAAACGTTTATATATAAAACTATAAATATTAATGGATGTATACTAAATTGGGAGCCCCTTACAACAGGGGGCCCAATGCGGTTACACCACTTGCACATGCTAATCGCCGGATCATAATAGCTTCTGTTTTAGGTTAGCTAGTCATAAAGTAAGACTTTTGTGGTTCAATATTAGTTAAATAATCCTTTAGATATTATATAGTTATATTTACTAGTGAAACATATAAGGATGAAACAATTAATAATTCCTTCATTGGATGTAATATGATCGGTTACTACATGGAAATTAAAGCACAAAGAACAAGGGGTCAAGGGTTGCCTCCCATCCAATTAGAGAGTCATGAAGCATTAAACAAAAAAAGATTTTCCCTTTCAATCACTTTATACTTTCAATTATTATGCAAACCAACATTATTGATAGGCTTTATATCTTCATACCCATATCACACAAGTTGTAAGTAGTTTTTTCCTCATTGACCATCTTTATAGTGTATCTTCTTTCTAGCTTTTCTAAAGATTAAATCGGCTAAGGTTTCGTACGTACAAAGAACATAACGTCCATGACAACAATACATGAACTGATGAAAGAAAGGTGCGAAAATGCAGAAGATAATAACAAGAAAGGACAAAGAATGACTAAGATGATGCATGAAATGATTTCTGACCATTCAAACAACTTTTTGAGACGCGGCTAGGTAAACCAAAATGTGCGAAAGCTACGTGGAACTTTGATGAATGTGGACCTCAGCTCGTCGACAACCAATCGAATATGGGTTTATGATATGCTGATTTTTTAGCCACCTGAGACTTTATATCTTCTAAGTTCTAAACCGGCCTAATGCTTGGTCATGTTGGTTAACTTTAACGGCGTGAGGTTGCAATTACACCAGAAATATCACAGTTGCTACATGCAACCATAATTTGGGAAAACTGAATACAGAATAAAAAAAAAAATCAAAGTACACGATCATTGTTCAAAATGACTTAGGCTTTTAATAAATCTGAAGATTTATAAACAGTGTGATATATGAAAGAAGCGTGAGACTCCTTTTTTTTTTTTTTTTTTTTTTTTTGGAAGGCAATTGTGGCTACATGGCCCCTAGCCCAGAAGGCATAGCGAGCTCACACAACAAGGTTGGGTCCAGCCCAGAAAGCAATGACACCCTTCCCTTTACGCACGCGGGAGGAATTGAAACCCCTATCGCCCTAGACAAGACTCGAACTTGAGACCTTGCCTAGGAGGCTAGGAGGGTAAAACCTCCATACCGCTAGACCAGAAGCCCATTGGTGAGACTCCTTCTATTATTACTAATCTGTTTAGTCAGTTCTGAAAATTTCTGTTCAATTTTAACTGATATGAGTAGATCTACTAACTCTTTCGTTTAGGTTATTGAGCATGTTCATGTAAATATAAACTACTCGAGGATATAGCCTAAGTACTAATATATGTTAACAAATTAACTTGGCTTCTTATTAAGCAAATTACAAAGCTAAATTCAGATTAATTTTTGTTTCGTTTCATTTCATATGCGACATTCGTTATAGAAAACAGAAAGATCATTACGAGTTGTGATTGTTATGGCTTTTCAGTTGCTCCTGATAGTCGTGTCTCAAATTTTTAGTTTAATTCTTTTCTCATCATATATGAATCATTTTCCTTACTAGTATTAAGTCGATTTAGGATCTGAATATTTGGACCATGTAAACCATATCAGAGTCGTAAGTAAGTTAAATTCGCCTGGCCTACTCAAGCAGTTATAACTCGTGGCGCGTAACTAAATTTACCGGTGTCCCTTTATCACAGTTCAAATAAAATTTGCAGCCAGTCACTTTGAATCTTAATTCGATCTGCCACTTGTTATAACTAATGTAAAATGTTACATTTTTTTATTACACGTAACTACATATCAAGGTATGATCGTGAGCATGCACAAGCCTACATATATAGGGGTGTTCACGGTTCGGTTAATTAACCGAATAAACCGAAAACCGAACCGAACCGAACCGAAATAAAACCGAACCGAACATATAACCGAACCGAACTTGTTAAAACCGAACCGAACCGAATTAAAAATTCGGTTTTCGGTTTGGATATGGGTTTAGCTATCTGAACCGAAAACCGAACCGAAAACCGAATTTATATAAATATATATATTTTTTATATATTTATATTATTTTAAATATAAAAAATATCCATTAAAATTTTATACTAATATAAAAAAACACTTTTTTATGCTTGAAATATTTTTTTTTTGCCAAAAATATATATAATTAAATTCAAAAAAAAAATATAAATAGTGTAATTTAAGTAAAAAATTCGGTTTTCGGTTTTGACCCATAACCGAACCGAACTTCGGTTCGGTTCTCGGTTCGGTTCGGTTATAGATATTTTCGGTTCGGTTCGGTTTTCGGTTATTACCCAAAAAAAATTTTTAACCGAACAACCCGAACCGAATAAACCGATTAACCGATAACCGAACTGATGAACACCCCTAGTCTCTTACAACCACAAAGGCCCACGATTCGACCCAAACTTGAAAATTAATGATCCATATTTTGCATAGAAAAAAAAAACAGCGCTATATTTTATGTCTCATATCCTAACTAAATGACTAATGGTAGGTATTTGTACGATAACCAAATATGTATCGACACTACAAGTTTACTTTTAGTTTTGTTCATTACTAAGTACGGAGTATGGAGTATGGTGGAAGATTTGGAGCTTTCAGAATCAACTCTTCTTTAGTTCAAGTAATCCTAGAAGGGCGACGTTATTTGATGATATTGTTCCACAATCTTATAGTTGGTGTTCTAATATATGTAAATCCAAGCTTAATTAAATAACTTGGATGAAAGATCCTAAACTTGTTATTTTGTAATCTTTTCTTCTAGCTTCTTCTTAATTTTTATCCATTTTACTGTTCAAAGAAAAGTACGGAGTATGTTTTTCAACAAATCACCTCTCATTATTTGTTTATTGATTTATTTATTTTATTTATTACGGAGTATTATTTTTTAACGATAACCCGATGACTATTGTATTAGTAATACACAAATCACATCTCGTTACCATTTTTTCCCCCGAACAAATGTGTAATAAAGTAAGCAATATCCAGGCTTCGCCGAATCCCTTATTGTACATATATACTAGCCGGTACTCGCGCTTTGCGACAACGGGTACCTAGTAAGTAAATACATTTTCGAGAAAGTATTACGAAAAAATGCTACAGTATAATAATAAAATATAAAAATAAAACAAGTATTATTATACTTTTATACATTTGGCAAACAAAAAAAGAGGTGTCGTATTATTCCCAAGCCGCCGGTGGGAGAAGGTGGTTTGAAGGAGGAGTGTGAGCCGCCTATATTGTGGAGTCGGTACCTTGAGCCACACTGTTCACACGTTGAGCCACATTGATCTTGTCCATGAGAGGTACGTCAGTACGTGTTGTTTGTTTAGACAATCCACTGCACCAAACATAATCCAAACCCAATTCTTATCTCTTTCTCTCACCACTTCCAACATTAAATCCTAAAATTTTTTCTTTCATTTCTCTTTCACACAATGCAATTAAACATACACAAACCGATGGTGTGAACTGGCGGTTGTAGTTATTTGCAATTTTTTGGTAAGATCCATCTTAATATACATAATCAGTTTAGGGCAAATATTGATTTTTACATAATTTTTTTTCTGGGTTATTATTTTAGTGAGCTTATGTATATGGGTTTTACGTTTAGTTGCATGTTTGTTAAAAAAATAGGGCAAATATTGATTTTTACATAATTTTTTTTCTGGGTTATTATTTTAGTGAGCTTATGTATATGGGTTTTACGTTTAGTTGCATGTTTGTTAAAAAAATTCATGATTTACCAAAATCTTGGATGAATTTGAGATATAAAAATGTTGATGCTTTATTAAGATTTGAGCTTCAATATTTGTTTTTATTGATATTGGTCGATGGATATGCGATCAGATAAAGAGATGATAATTCTGAGGGCAATTATATATATACCCACTAAAATTTGTATATTTGTGTATTTCTTCAAAACATGCTTAAACACCATTATATGTTATACATTAAAAACTTGTATTTTGAGGAAATATGCAAATATACAAGTTTTATTGGGTTATATGCAATTCCCCCATAATTATCTCGAACTGTGTCTAGCGATAAAATGAATGGAACACATAAGCGTCTATGCTCACAAATGCAAAATGCTATTTTTATTTGGTTGTTTTTACTTGTTTTTATTCGGCTAACAACAATAACCAAACACAACCAAAAAAATCAACTATCACCTTCTCCATTTCCTTAACCCGTCAGTCAGTTCTGTGCAAAAGTTTTCAGCTACTTTCACAAGTTTCAAGCCCGAGCAATTATTTTGATATGTCTTGTGCGTGTGTTATTATTTTGTTTACGATTTATGTGAAAGATTGGTGATGTTATGGGCAATTTAAATATAAAACCATTTGTGGAAGCTAAAATGATTAGCCATCTCTAAAATCATGAACAACTGCATCATCAGACTTCATGCTTATGCAGTGGCGATATCTGTTATGCATTTGTTGTCTGAGTGAAATCAATAAAAGTTTGTGAGTAACTGTATCTTGACAGAACATTTATATTAATGCAACCATGAAAGTTTTTTCCACTTTCTTCTGACATTATTACACAAAAAGATTTTCCATTTCATCGCTTTATACTTTAAATTATAATGCAAACCAACATTATTGATAAGCTTTATATCTTCATACCGGTCGGGCTGGTCGGTTTTGGATCAATTCCGGTTAGGTCAAACTTAGGTTGATGCTAAAAAATATACCCGAACCTGACCTATTAATAACTTGGGTTAATCGGGTTCGGGTATATTGAGGTCGGGTCCAATCGGGTAGGGTCGGGTCTATTCGTGTTCCCGTCAACCAGAATATGAGTAAAATGAATGGAAGAGTTGCCTAAATCAATAAGTGTGTACATACATAATTCATAAAAATATATATCAAAATAATAGAAAAAAAAACCTTATCCGGGTCAATCGGGTCGACCGAACCCAAGTGAGTCATTCATTTTCAACCCGATACCCGGTTCTATTTAGTATTCAGGTTACCGAATTTAAAAATTGACCCGAATAACCTGACCGGAATGGGCATAATCGAATTCAGGTCAAGTCCGATTTTTTGACACCCATACCCATATCACAAGTTGCAAGTAGTTTTTTCCTCGTTGACCATCTTTTTAGTGTATTTTCTTTTTAGCATTTTTAGAGATTATATCACCTAAGGTTTTGTATGAACAAAGACCATAATGTCGATGACAACAAAACATGATAGAAAGATGCGGAAATGCAAAAAGATAATAACAAGAAAGGACAAAGAATGACTAAGATGATGTATGAAATGATTTTTGACCATTCGAACAACTTTGTAAAGGGATGACTACATGTGACATTTTTTATGGTAACCAGAAAGAGCTTCTTGAGTCTTGACTAACAGTAACACTGTCTCAAATTTTTAGTTTAATTCTTTTCTCATCAAGTGACCACTACACTCGTATGTGAATTATCTTTCTTACTAGTAATAATACGTACAATCAAGGATCTGAATATTTGGATCCTGTAGTAATTACGAGCGAAGGAACCATGCATCATAGAGTCGTAAGTTAAATAACTTAAATAAATTGTTACATTTTTTATTAGACGTAACTAAATATCAACGTCGATGATTTTGAGCATGCAGAAGCCTATATAACCTCGGTGTGTCTAATTTATTCGTTATACGAGCCGGTAAAAGGTAAATATTATGGGTGTTCAAAATTTGGGTAATATCCATAATCGAAAATCGAAATTGAATCGAATAAAACTAAACCGAATCGAACCGAGTTTGTCGAAATCGATCCGAACCAAATTAAATATCATGTTTTCGATTAAGATTTGGTTTTTGCAAGCTGTAAACGAACCCGAACCAAAACCGAATTCACATAAATGTATATATAAATATAATTTTTATATTTATATACATAAAAAAACATAAAAATCTTTTCTAAATTCTTAGTATAAATATAACATATTTTAAGCTTGAAATTATTATTCTTTTTGTTAGATATCTATTTAATTAAATAATATATATATATATATATATATATATATATATATATATATATATATATATATATATATATATATATATATATATATATATATATATATATATATATATATATATATGTGTAAATTATGTAATTCGAGTCAACTCGAAAACAAACCAAATTCAAATTTAGTTTTCGGTTTGATTTAATCCAATTTAAATTTGGTTCGATTTTCAATTTACTAGAAAATTCAACTCAACTTAATAAACTAAATAAACCGAATAACCCGATAACCCATAAGGCCATAAGTAATCTATATCTATACTACTTATAATAGAGATTAGACCTTCTCTCCTATTAAATAGTTAAGATTTTCTAATATAGATTTTAAGTAATTACAAATAAAAGAGCAATACTTACAACTATTTAAAGCACAAATACAATCATTTAAATCACATACAATTAATACATTAATTAAATCACCCCTTCACTAAAATATACAATCATTTTACCACATGGTATAATGCAAGTAAGCTACTAAGCCAAACATATGAATTTGTAGTCTCATTAATGAATATATTTTATTCACTTGTTGCACTTTATAAAATATCGTTAAGCATTTTTTATATTGATTAGTTGTCCGTGACGGACATGCGGACACAATACTAAATATTTAGTGCCGTTAACATTTATTTTATGGCACCCGTCGCCGCAACGCGCGGGTACCTTAGTATTAAATTATGATAGACATTCAGTGATTCAGATTTCAGAGTGCGAATGTATTGGGCTTTAAGCTTTGATAAACAAACCGTGCAGTGGGCCTTTTCTCGTAAACCACCACTAACCTTAGTCATGCCTACTTACAAAGTTACAATCACACAGGCCCAGCATTCGACCCAAATTGAACAAATAGATATTTCCATATTTGTTTACTTTTTTGAACATAAAAATAGAGATAATACATAGAAAAGTTACAATTCATATTATGCGTACCAAAATCTGCAAAATATTTTATGACCATCCTTTCGTGGTCCAATACGGGGATAGGATAAATAATGCTATATGTATTTATGGAAGAGAAATGACAGGGGTGATTAAAATATATTTTATATTTATTTGTCAATATTTTGTTAGTTTGTAGTAAAGGGATTTTATTTTACACAAGCTAATAGAACACTACTTCACATTTTAAGCCTACAGATATAGTTTTAGTCATCGCAATATTTCCGTTTTATGCAGTAAATAAAGTAGTTTTCGACAACGCTAATTCACTTTATAGTTTTGTGTATTAGTATTTCTTTATCTTTATTCATTTTCTGGCTATTAGTGACCGATAAATCACCTCAAGTATATATTTCTGTAAGAAAAAAAGGAAAAAAAAGGTGTAATCGTTAATGCAATATCCGATGGCTTAGCTATCTCTCTTATACGTTACAGACGCCAGTCTTGCGTTTGCTGTAAAGTGTAACCATTTTATATAATCGCATGTGACTAAAACGTAAAACATATAGTGGACTAATTTTCAATGGAATGTGCATGCAATCAAAGTTTTTGTGACTATGAATCAAACTATAAAAACCAAAGGTTGACACATTTCCATGTGACCATGTGCTTATTTGACGTAAAAAAGGAAACTAGAACGATAAGTTTTATGAAATTGGTTGGTTCTCTTTCTTTTTACATTGTGAGGACTTGAGTCACTCAAGATTATACAAATATCGCTAGTGGTTGACGTAGTGGACAAGTTTTTTATGCCTAACATTACATAAAAGTCCCTTTGCTTTTTCGAAAAAAATAAAAATAAAAAATTACATAAAAGTCCCTTTATTTGTAAAATTTTGATTATAACACCAAATGAATAATTGCTTGTATCTTTATAACAGAAAAAAGTTCACGACTTCCTGTAGACTCTCCTCAACTAGGGCTGTAAATGAACTGAACGTTCAATAAACATTTCATGAACCGTTCGGTAAAAAGTTCGCTTATGTTCGTTTATTTATTAAATGAACGAACATGAACAATATTTTGCGTTCGTTTAGTTAAATGAACGAACATGAACAAAAGTCGCGTCCGTTCATTTATGTTCATGAACGTCCAACTATATGTTCGTTAATGTTCGTTTATATTTATTTATTTATTTATCTTCGTATATCATATTTTTTAATTGTATAATTTTAAAATTAAGTTTTTTAAAAACCAAACAACACATATAAAACAATATAGTGTGCATAATTTAATAAAGTTTATGTTTGTATATCTATTTTCATCGTTGTTCAATTGTTTATGTTCGTTTAGTGTCTTAATAAACGAACATGAACAATTCATTTTCTTAAAAAACGAACATGAACAAGAAATTTCATCCGTTTAAGCGTTCGTGTCCGTTTATTTGTCCGGTTAAAATTAAATGAACGAACATGAACAAGACTCATTTGTGTTCGTCTGGTTCGTTTACAGCACTATCCCCAACTATTTGGTTGTAACTTTTTATTCATACGTTTGGTTTTGTAACAGATAGTTGTTGCTTTAAATTAGTTTGGCTATTCTTCACACGTCAGCATACATCAAATGAGACCTCGTAATTTAATCATCTAAAACATTACTCACTCATAATAAGTGTTTGTATTTTTATTTTGAAATGTATCAAAATAAATGTTTTATTTGTATATCAACTAACTAAAAAGGAATTTATTAGGCAACGATATTCTTTTTATTGATTAAAACTGTAGTAAAGTGATACTCCAGCAAAGTGGCTTAGTGATTAGGCACTTTAATATCCTCACAAGAAATACTAAGTTCAAACATTTTTACGTACATATAGGGAAAGAATCAAAAATAGTTACGAGAATATTCTGATTAAAAAGCATACATTCGAATAAAAATTTTGCTCAATCCAAATAACTTAAACACATAACACCTCATTTATTTACCCATTTTCTAATATTATGACCAAGTTTTCATCTAATTTTCATCAATGCAAACTCTTGACAAGTGATAACTAAAGTTAGCGTACATTACTAAAATTAATAAAAATAATACTAATAAAACAATTATGTTTGGTTACCGAATACTTTTATAACTCAAAACGTTATACTACCTTATAACGTTTAGTAGTAAAGGTTTGTGAATCGCATAAAAAGTAAATGATAAATAGACTTACCAACTAAACCTACAAATGTTCTTACTCCATTCATAATTTAACAAGTGTAATGCATTTTTTATTTCTCGTTATATTCGACAATCAACTTTTAACTTTCACCAATCACATTTGTATATTTATGTTTAAGTTCATCAATTAAGCATTTAGACATACAAATTATTTTTCTCTCTAAAAATGTTTGTAAAATTCCCCTCTTGTATTTCTGCTATAAATCCCCAAAAACCATAGAAGTACAATTACAATTTACACATAATCCAGGGTGCTCATTACAAATACTTACAACTTTTAAAAAAAAAAAAATTACAAATACTTACAAATCCCAGTCGACATTCACTTTCCTCTTGCAATAATAATAATAATAATAATAATAAAAAAAAAAAAAAAAAAAAAAAAAAAAAAAAAAAAAAAAATCACAGTCTCTACATTCACGCACTCGTAACGGTAGTACAACAACCTATACATACACACTCTCTGTATCTATACACACACTCCCCTATATATTTGCCTTACTTCACTCTCACTCTCACTCTCATTTCCTCTTTTCATTCCAGATCCACACTTCATTTTCTCCTCAGTTTCTCGCCGCTTCTTCAGGTATACACGATATTTTCATTTTAACTATTTCTAACTAATTTCGTTTCGTTTCGTTTACGTTCGATCGGTTAAATTTAGTTATACCGTTGTTGTTATACATTTTTATGTTAAGTTTTAATTTCTCGTGAGACGATATTTTATAATTTTAATTTTAACCGTATTTTAGTTAGATAACTGCTCCTAACTGATTCCGTTGCATTTGAATGAATTTGACCTAAATGTAGTGTTTATGCTTGTCTGATCGGTTTAATTCAGTTATATATGATATATTTTTACATTATGTTAAGTTTCAATTTCTCGTCAATTTTTCGTGATACGATATTTTGATTTTAACCGTTTTTAGTTAAATAACTGCTCGTAACTGATTTCGGTGCATTTGAATGAAGTTGACCTAAATATAGTGTCTATGCTTGTTTGATCGGTTTAATTTTGTTATATATGTTTATATTTATACATTAGGTTAAGTATTTGGTTCGATACGTAGGTAAAACTGTAGTTCGTTATATGTCGTTACGGTAAATGTAGTTGTTGATGCTTGTTAGATCGGTTTATTTCAGTTATTGAGTGTTATGTTTGCTTTTGTCTATAGATTATAGATTAGGTTAAATGTTATACTCGATTTATAGCGTTATAACTAAATATGTGGTTATTAGAGTAGGATTGTCGTTTGTGTGAGGTTTTGAAATTAGGTTAAATATTTTAGTCGATTTATATGTTGTTACGGTTATGCAACATGTTTTGTAAATTTAGTTGCGATATGCTTGTTCAATCCGTTAAGTTCGAGTGTTGTTGCTTAAATTATAGATTAGGTTATGTACTCTGATGTTTTGGCGTGTTAGTAGAAATCCGGATTATTTAGTGATTTAAGGTGACGTTGATGAACTATTTGTAATTATTGTATATGATGTTAAAGTTCACTGTATGTTATTTCGGTTGCGGAGAATGCGTTGTTATGCTTAGTTGCGTTCTAGGTCTGATATCGAGTGTTGTTGTTGCTTGATTTAGGCATTAGGTTATGTTTTATGATGTTTTGGTTTATTAGTTTGAGATCCGAGGCTATATAGTGCTGTAAGGTGTTATAGATTGGTGAAAAATTGCTGTATATGATATTAGATTTCGCTGTATGTTGTTTCAGTTTCAGATCATGCTTATAGTTGTTTATACTTGTTGGATCGGTGACATTGGGTGTAGGTGTTTTGAGGTGATTATTAAGAATTATCTGATGAAGTTGGTGAAGAGTGGCTCTTATATGATGTTACAGTTCATTGTATGCTGTTTTGGACTGGGATCATGTGTTATAAATGTAGTGTTTATGCTTGTTCGCTCGGTTTTATTGAGTGCTGATGTGATAATTAGTGTTATTATTGTTGTTATTGTGAGCTTTTAGCATTAGGTTAAGTTTTCTGATATTCTGTTGTTTCGTTCATTGTATGTTGTTTCAGTTTTGAATCGTGTGTTGTTAATGTAATATATGTCCTCTTTGATCGGTTTAGTTTTGCTGTAGATGCGATATTTAGTGTTGTTGTTACTGGATTTGTGGTTATAATAGTAGGAGCATTGCTAATGTAGTTTATATCCTGAATTATGTGTAAGTAGTTATGCTTGATATATCGGTGGTTAAATTTGTTGATATTTTGGTTTACTGGTTTTAGATCTGGATTATTGTAGTGTTTTAAGGTGATTTTGGTAAAGTATTAGATGAAATCATGAAATTGGTGAGAAATTGTTTTATGTAATATAACAGTCATCTGTATGTTGTTTCGGTTTTGGTTTCGGATCATCACATATACCATGATCATCACATCTGTATGTTGCAAATTAGGATTTATACATGAGTATCAACACATATACCATGATCATTTCACAATACAAAACTGAATGTACTTCTGTCAGAACAAGGACCCACCAACGAATTCTAATTATCCATTATTTCCCCAAATATATCATTGAATTAGTCTAAAGTTCTACAATCATTTCAGAGCCAAAAAAGAAAGCTCACACGTACAACAAATTTATGACAATATATTAACTTATACCAGTGCAACAAAACTTAATGTCTAATCGTAAACCGTATATGCTATTCCTATTGGAATTCAGAGCCGAAAAAGAAAGCTCACACGTACAACAAATTTATGACAATATTAATAAATCTTGCAATAACAACACTTTCACCAGCATTATCATGAATGCTATATAATGATTAGGCCTTTTTTTACGATCAACTTGGATATTATATTATTACTTGAAGTTGTGTTGACATGTTTTGGTTTTGGGGATCTTGACTTATTTGGGGATTTCCAATTGGTCTTAAGTGAATATCGAGAAAGTAAAAGATCACAAAAAATGGGCAAATGATAGTGCACTATATTATTAAGAGTTGTAGTTATTAATAGCAAGCAGATCATTATTGCTTTAAATGTTTCTTTGCATTGTAGGTGTATTTGTTGGCAAGCTGTATTTGCATCCCTGAAGTTTGTTTTTATAAATACTACAGTAGAAGTTTGTCTTATGAATTGAAGCACATAAGAGATAACAGATGAACATAATTTGTTGAAGTGGCATGTTTTTTAGTTGCATCTTGTTGCTTTTCTCACACAGTTACGTGTTAGTTGGCTGCACTTACATGGCAAAATTTATCAATGTTATACTGAAACCCGTGACATTTCGTTATATTCTTATGTTCTGTTTCTTTCTTTAAATAATTGTTAATTGGTATTTACATGCGTGGGGCATCATCATAAGAACCAGATTTGATATTAGAGGGAATGTTACACACAGAAACATGAGTTATGTGATAGATAAAATGGCTAAACATCAGCTGTTGGCAACTGTGCAAACGAACAATCAAATTCCTTCTAATTGGGAATGAGTTGTTCTGGCGACTAGATTATGATTCATACCCTATTAGGTTGTCCACCTTATACTTGTTATTTAAGTTCTTATTTGTGTATTGTTGTTTTCTTATTAGAAATTCAGTCCTTACTAATATACACATGGCACTAGGAACTAGGAAGTAATATAAGCCTAGTTATTTGGCATATGATTCTAATACAATGGGTTGGAGTCATGGTTTACATTACTTCCTAATAAGGGACAATGGGAAGAGTTATTGATTCCATTATTACTTGAACTTTGGTCCAAATTTCTATTTAGCCAGACCCTTTCTTGTTTTACAACCTCATGTTTTGAGATTTTTGGTTTCTTTTGCATACTATTTTCGTTCTTGGTTTCCTGATTGAATTATTACCCTTGCAGCTTGCAAGTATGAGTCCACCTACTGACTCTTATCAGTCTTCACGTCCTCCTCTTAATGAAAGAATACTTTCATCCATGAACAAAAGTTCAGTTGCTGCACATCCTTGGCATGATCTTGAAATAGGTACTTTTAACATAATTTATAAATTCTGGAGTTTTTATTTGTAGAAAGAATTGTATCCACATTTATAGTACTGACTTTTTAATGATCCAATGCAGGACCTGGTGCACCAACGGTCTTCAACTGTGTAAGCATGCAAATTAATATATTTAAAAATATGTATCAAGTGTCTTATTTTCAAATCAGATTTGTATTAATATGGTTGCTGAATCCTGTTTTATCTTTTTAGGTGATTGAAATTAGCAAAGGGAGCAAGGTCAAGTATGAGCTCGACAAAAAATCAGGACTTATCAAGGTAAATGAAGATGATAATTACATGGTAGAGGTCAAACAGGGCCGGGTTGACCTGAAACACTTTCCAGCTGCTTTATTATATTATATACCCTGACTTAAATGTAAAATTTGGGTGATTTTAACCCATTTGACTTCTTTGAACCACTTCTTTTTTAGTTAAATTTTTATCTTATCCATTTGGTCTGCTTAGAGATAATAACCTGAATCAACCGTTCACAAGTAATGAGTCAAAATTTTCATCTCTAAGTAGTAATAACTAGCATTATGATACTGTGACAGAAGATTCATACTGAGATCCAAATATGCTTTTTCAGGTTGATCGTGTCCTATACTCATCAGTTGTGTACCCTCACAATTATGGTTTTGTTCCACGTACTCTCTGTGAGGACAATGATCCAATTGATGTCTTGGTCATCATGCAGGTATGATTATTTATTTATTTATTTTTTTAAAGCTATAACATATTCACATGAATTGTTCAAAATTTTGGTTAAAATTCAATCTGCTATAATACAGGAACCAATACTGCCAGGAACCTTCTTACGCGCCAAAGCTATTGGCCTCATGCCCATGATTGATCAGGTATTTATATGGTCATATTAGTTTACATTTGTGCTCTTTTGCATATTGAACAATCTTACTAAGATATATGGGCATCGTTAGGGAGAGAAAGATGATAAGATCATTGCTGTCTGTGCTGATGATCCTGAGTATATGCACTACACTGACATCAAGGAGCTCCCACCACATCGTTTAGCTGAGATTCGTCGCTTCTTTGAAGACTGTATCCTTTCAGAACTAGATTTTGATAGTCATTGTTCAAAACAGGTCTTAGCTGAAACGGGCTGTTTTTAGTACAGGTTAAAACGGGTCATACTAAGAGCTTGTTTGGCTAAGCTTATTAAACATAAGCCCATTTGGGCTTATTTTTTATAAGCTCTAATTTTGTGGCTTATTTTGAGACTTGTCGGCTTATATAAGTTTATTATGATAAGATATATGTATAAAAGCCGACAAGTCTCAAAAAAAGCCGTAAAATTGGAGCTTATCTAAAAGAAGCCCATTTCATTAAATTTCGGCTTATTTTAGATTAAGCCCCAAATTTCCAGCTTATTTTAAGACTTGTCGGCTTTTATAAGTTTATCATATCATAATAAACTTAAATAAGCCGACAAGTCTCAAAATAAGCCCCAAAATTGGAGCTTATCTAAAATAAGCCCAAATGGGCTTACGTTTAATAAGCTTAGCGAAACACCCCCTAAGTACGCAACCCAAATAGACCATAAATAAGTAATTAGGTACACAGGTCAAAATTGAGAACAGTTCTGTAGACAAATATCTTGTTCATCTTTAACAAGTGGTTAGATAAGAAGAACGAAAATAAGGAGGTTGCTGTTGATGATTTCTTGCCAGCTGACAAGGCAATCGAGGCAGTCAAGTATTCAATGTAAGTGAAAACTTAAAATGCCTTTAAAACACATAAAGCGGATGTGATCATATCTGATTATCAATATTTGCTTTTTTGCATATGAATATGGATATACCTGATTTTATCTTACATGGATCTTTCTGATCTAATTTGGATGTTCTACACAGTTTACATGCTATCATAGTAGTAAGGTTTAAAACTTTAGATGGATGCTGTATTTGCATTATTAATAGGAAAAATTTTGTGTGATAAACAGTCCATACTCCATACAATTCTGTTGAATCACTAAAACCACAACATACTTGATTATTATCATTATATCCGAATTTATATAAACAATGTCACTAATTACATAGGAAGCTGATCACGTCGTCGTGGCAGGCCACAAGCATACACACATACATAATACATACATACAGGGGGTGTGCATTGGGTTGGAATCTGACGGTAACTGTACTAAGAGAATATTGGAACAGGAAATTGGACCTATCTGAACTTGTCTAGTACAGAATTCAAGTCGATTTGTTTCCTGGACATTCAACTGTAATTATTTGAGTTTGTCCTGATTTGAAAAATGATAAGTTCAGATGAGGTCGTTCTAAGCTTGAAAAATTATCTGAACCATTTGGTTCCAGTTTTGAACCTTGCCAAATTAAGAACCGATGTGAAAAAATCAGAACCGGTTAAAAAAAAATCTAGAACAGAGAACTGATCAAAACCTGTCTGGTTTGTTCCGGTGTTGGTTTAAGTTTTGTGGGTTCGTCAGTCCAGACTGAGTTTTGTACACCCGTATAAACATGCACTCTCTTTCTCGGTTAAGCACCAAATGTCATATTAGATTCAGTTTTATTAGGCAAAACAGCACCTTTCCATTGTTATATTTCACAGAAAAATTAGGAGGGATTGTGGATTTTTGATTACCTTTTTACATCCGTATTTAATCTGTTCATCAGCGCTTATCCTATATTTTGTCTTTTCTTCTGAAGGGATCTCTATGCGGACTACATTGTGGAAGGGTTGAGGCGGTAGATTTACAAGTATGCGAAACTGCTGTGACTTCTTGTTTTGGTGATGATAACGAAAACTATTGGAAATTCTGCTACTTCTATTTTCCTGAACGAAACTAATATGATCATTACATATCGCATTACGTCTTTTGATATACCAAATTACATGTACAGGCAGACCTGTTAAGCAAGAAATTTGGTTCTTATGTCATATATCTCTTCTGTGTATAAATTGTCCCCCCCCCCCCCCCCCCCCCCCCCCCCCCCCCCTTTGAAGCTACAAAAAAATAAAAATAAAAATAAATAAAAAACTTGGAACAGTTAAACTTGCTCAACCCAAGCTCACAAAAACCTTATTTTTGAGCATCTTGATCTTGTTTAAATTTGATTAAACTAACTTCATCAGAAAAGAAAATATTCTATTATTTTAAACAAATACCAAATTTATTACAAAATTGTTTTTATGGTTCTTCACTTTAGATTAGCATAATTTATGCTTGTTTTGGTTCTAGGTTTTAGATTATGATAAAAAAACAGTTCTTTGGTTTGGTTCTGTCTAGTTTAATTTCATGTTTTTATATTTAAAATGATACGCTATACTTGCATTTTTCCTTATGAATTAGCGAAGCCACATATCTATCAGGTTCACAATTAGGTTGAGGATTAATTTGGCTATAAATAGGAACTAAACTCCTGTGGACCAGTTTGAATCGGTTAGGTTTTCGGTCTCATCATAATTTTCTTCGTTTGGTTTTGTCTGATACAACACCTACACCACTGTCACTATTCGGTATACTACTTACACATACACGTACATGCCCTACAACAAATATAGGCTGTATGCATGACATAGATGATATACATTTTCGTGCCATATATATACAAAGTGCAAGCTGTGTTTCCCACTAAACAACCTCTGCCAGATTCCCCTAAAATGTAGCAAAGAACTTGCCCTGTTCCTGTAAACACTTATGCCTGTTCCTGTAAACACTTATGCCCATTCCTGAAAACACATATAAGCCCAGTTCAATGAATCAACATGGCATGGCTATGAGTCCTATGTTACATATCTTTTCACATTTCCGCACATTTAAGTATATCATAAATATAGAAAAAGAAAGCAAACACAAAAGCATTAAACATGGCCAACTTCATATAATCTTTGATCTTATAAGTAATAAAAGCACCAATTGTACAAATTTGAAACACAAGTTTGAGCAAAGCCTGAGTTTGCAAAGATTCAAAATGACCTCTGAAAGATTCCGAATGTAAACTGGACAGAGTGGCCATAATAAAAGCACCAAGTTTACATATAATCTGCGAGAATCGCTACCGGGATCTTGGAGGGCTTCAAACAAATTTGATGCAGCACAAATTGGAGCCACGGGGGAAGTTCAATAACCTGTCTCGCCTCTTATGATCAATTTTATGAGCATTTATCATCAATATCTCCAAATTCTTACACTCTTTTAGCAAGTACTTTATCAAGGTGAATTCTTCTTGAGTTATAGTTTCCCGATTCTTAATTATGATTTCCTTCATTTTCAACCGAAGACAAGTCGGTACCTCGACTGGTGGGTTCCAACGCATGTCGAAACTATGTTGTGCGTGCGGGAATGGTAGAAGCCCCTAAGGATAGACAAAAAAGAAATTACCAATAATTGGTTATGAGTCACCGATTCCCTGATGCTCCCTTATAAATCTTGCGGTCAAACAAGTTACTTTTAACTTCACAATTAATAGCCATTTTTAGAAAGATTATGTTATCTACAATAAATTTGATGATACAAAATAGAAAAAACATTGATATGTCAAAAACTTTACTTTGAAACAAAGGGGTGCTTGCATGTGCTTTTTTAGAGTGATTATGTAATATTCAATAATAAGAATAATCAAATCAGCTGTGATAAGTTGGGTTGTAGTAGCAGAGTGTTTGGATGTGCTTCTATTGTATGAAGTCGTAATAATAAGATACAGTAACCATATACGTCATCAATGTGCAAAAAAAAGACAGGAGTAAGAATCTATCAAATTAGCTTTTAAAGAGATGTAAACAGAGCTTGTTCTTCTTAATGGAATCTATTCAGAAAAAAGCAAAGTTCTATGTAACAATATTGTATGCTAGTAATGCTGGAATGGAGAGGAAGAATTCATGGAAAGATTTGAAAATACAGAAACAGATAACAAATGGAACTCCATGGGCAATTCTTGGGGATTTCAGTGTGACTCTAACTGTTAATGGACACTCAAATGGGAGTTCAAGTTCTTCTAGTGATATGATAGAATTCCAAAACTGTGTTGAAGAAATAGAAGTTGAGGATAGTAACAGCTCTGGGTTCTTTTTTACTTGGACAAAAAGTTTAAAGAATCCAACATGTAAAACTTTGAAGAGGTTGGATAGGATTTTGGTGAATGATAATTTTGTGAGTCAGTTCAATGAAGCAAATGGGAAGTTCCTACGATATATCATATATGATTTCTGATCATTCACTTTATGAGCTTACACTGCCAAAGGAGATGATTAAATGTAAAAGAGCTTTCAGATTTTCAAATTTCACAGCACATAAGGATGAATTTATTCAGATAGTGAAAGAAGAATGGAAAAAAGAGGTTAAAGGGTGCAGTATGTACAAGCTTGTGAAGAAACTAAAATCTATGAAGCAACCTTTGACTAAATTGAGTTGGCAAAAGGGAAATGTATTTGAAAGAGTGGAAGATTGCAGAGGGAAACTAAAAAAAGGCTCAGAGTGATTTAGAAAAAGACCCGCATAATGAAGTGGTGAAAGAAATAAGCTGCAAGGCACTTACAGATTATTATGAAGCAATGAAAGATGAGGAAAGATTATTGTATCAAAAGGCAAAAGTGGATTGGTTGAATGAAGGAGATAGGAATTCTGCATTTTTTAGTAAAATTCTTAAAAGGAAGAAAGCACAGGGGACTAATTAGTTCTGTTTGTGATGATAAGGGTCAAAAATTTGAAAATGGAGAGGTGGCAGGTCAGTTTCTTAAACATTTTCAAGATTTCTTGGGGACTCAAGATGTAGTTAAACCTTGTTCACAGTTCAAAGCTTGAAGATAAGTTTTGTCTCTATTAACTTCTCAGTCCCTCTGGTCGGGTGGGCGCTAATACAACTTTATCTCATGAAGAAGCTCTTGAGATGATTACTGAGGTGAGTGAGAAAGAAATAAAAGATGCTCTATTTGATATTGAAGATGATAAGGCTCCTGGTCCAGATGGTTTTACATAAATTTTTTCAAAGTCTCTTGGGATATTGTGGGAAAAGAAGTTTGCAAAGCAGTGAAAGAGTTTTTTTTACCAATGGTAGACTACTCGGTGAGGTAAATGCCACAATTATTTCACTTGTCCCTAAGATAAATACCCCTAACTTTAGGCCAATAGCATGTTGTAATGTCATCTACAAGTGCATAAGTAAAGTACTAACTAATAGGATAAAGAAGGTACTGGGGAAGTTAGTTAGTGAGAACCAAAGTGCTATTATAGCAGCAAGACAAATCACTGACAACATCCTTCTTTCTCAAGAGTTGCTTAGGGCTATAATAGAAAAACCACTGGAAAGAAATGTGCTCTAAAAATTGATCTCCAAAAGGCATATGACACTATTAACGGGGAATTCCTCAAAATAGTTTTAGAAGCTTTTGGTTTTCATGAGAAGACGGTGCAGTGCATGTGTGACAACTATAAAGTTTTCAATAAATGTGAATGGGAAAGAGTTGGATATTTCAATAGGGGTAGAGGCTTAAGACAAGGTGACCCAATATCACCTTATCTTTTTACCCTAGTTATGGAGGTTTTAAATCTGATGCTAAAGAAGAATATAGCAGCCTCACGGCAGTTTAAATATCATTTTGGGTGTAAAAAGTTGAGGATCACACACCTGTGTTTTGCTGATGACCTAATGGTGTTTTGTCATGGATATGTTTGCTCTGTAAAAGTGACTAAAAAGTTTCTAGAAGAGTTCAGTAGTGTATTAGGACTTAAGCCAAATATGAAAAAGAGTACAATTTTCTTCGGGGGTTTGTCTGCTAAGGAACAAGAGTTCAGTAGCATATGGAATGTTGTGAGAAGACTAGTTATTGGTGCTGCAGTCTATAGTGTTTGGCAGGAAAGAAATGCTAGACTGTTTGGTGAAAGTGAAAGAAGTGAAGATGAAATCATTCAAATGATTATAGAAACAGTCAAGATGAAACTGATGAGTTTGAAAGAATCAGTTTTGTTGCAGCTAATATTAAACTGATTATCCAAATGGTCATATAACCACCATAATTGTTTATCCAAGATATTTAAAAACAGTTTATTGTGACTTCATGTCAAAATAATCTGCATGACTTTCAAAACGCATAGCCAAACACCACCAAAGCAAGTAAAATCAGAATATGAAGAGTAATATTCATAAAAAAAGTTCTAGGTACAAATAAACTTACATGCAAGAAGGTAATATGCTCAAGATTAGGCATATTCTCTAAGAGTCTCGGCAGCATACTCCAGCCCCAAAGAACGTTACCAATCGCAAATTTGACCAAATTAGGGAACATGGGCATGTCAGGGATGTAGCATAAAGCCTGCATAAACCAACCAATAAACATCATCATCATCCTATAGCCAAATACACATTTAAAGTTTCTAGCTTTTTGCAGCTTGTTTTGACTATCCGTTATTGCTTTTCTCGTAAATTTCTTTACCATTTTGTGTTTTGGGGCTTTATCAACAGATATAACAAAAATGGGCATAAATTAAGCCACTCAAACTTGCAAGATAGATAAGTAAACATACCATCAAAGTCGAATCAGTTAATGTCAATATTTTGACAGACGAAATACTTGTCACAAATTGAGTAACAGATTCACTATCACTAGTGGCCTGTATCTTGATGTGAGCTTCATTAAGACACAAAGGTTTCGTCAAATAGTAATACGTCAACATCACATCCAAAACATTAAGATACTCCAATTTCGGAGCATCAATCACAACTTCATAATCCCCACTAACACACATCGCAAACGACAGCCTTAATCTCTTCAAAGACGCCGAACATACACTCAACCTCTGCAAATAATCCGAACGACCAATCACTTGTCTCTCCACAAACAACTCTTCCAAAACAGGACACCCACTAATCAAATTCGCGGCTGACTGATCACACGCATAAACAATCGACACCAAATCAAGTTTCTTCAAACACGGAAACAACAAATTATCTCCAGGCACATCTAACACAAACTCACCTTTCAAAGTTAACTCAACGAGCGTATTACAAGTCTTAAACAAATCCCAACAAAACTTAACTCTATACCTATCAGCTGGAAACCTAAGCTCAAGTACTCGTACCTTACACCGCACAACCGCGCAAACCGAATCATAAACACGACCATAATCGCAATTCTTAGAACAATATAGAAAAAACTTTTGAATAGCCATATTGCCACGAATAGCAAGGGTTTGATCAACAAAATCATGAAACTTGTTGGCTTGTTCAGATGACCAACAAAAGGGCATAACTAAATGAACATTTGGGAGCAATGCATAGAGGCTTTTCCATCTTTTCGACAAAATGCGGGTTCGATTTGCATCGGATTCAGGAAGTAAAGATAGGATTTTTGTAAGCAATTCGTTTGGTAATTTGCATATGATGTCTTCTTCGTTGTTTGGAGCTTTTTTTGACTGTGGAATCATGGTTTTTTGTAAAGGATTGAGAAATGGGTTCCGATTGAATTCAGGGTTTTAGGAAGAAGGAATGAAAAGCAGATGCTTAATCAAGGACCAAATAAAGTCAAACACATAAAGGTTTTGCCATTATTACTTATTAGCCCCTGAGTTTTTAGTTTTTAGTTTACTTTTTCTCGTAAATGGATTATATTCGGTGAATATAAAAAATAAATAGAGTTTAAGAATATGAAGAGAAGCAATGAACTACTCTTAGAACAAAAACTACATGGACTGAACACCCTTGATCCATGACAACCAGGATAAAAGCACCTAAAAGCTCAGATGATTACATGAAGAATAAATCAGGTATTTATGTCTCCGGCCGCAATTTTCCACGTCTGCTTGAGCTTGACCACTCGATCACTTTCCTTGAACTTGAACGATGCAATCTTCAATCTCACCGTGGCCAAAATGATGTTCGATACCTCATCAGGTTTCTTTACAGGTTTACTATGAATACGACCATTTCGTTCCTGTCAAATAAAATAAGAGGTAGTTGCAAGTAAAAACGCCCCACAATACTTGTTACCGAATTACATTTAGAAATGAGAAGAAGACAATCCATCACATCATCCCATATATAATTGGAATACCTGCCTCTTTTAAAACTATAGACAACACCTTAGTCGAGAAAGGGCATTCAAAAAACAAATGAACATGAAAATCAGTCGCCCTTTACACAACGGGTATTGGAGTAGGTTTAAGTCAACATTTATGCCGACATCCCATTGCTTCAATCTATCTTGGGTTTTAAGACGTCTCTTCATAACAAGCCATAGATGAATCGAGTGACGCAAAGAGAAGAATGTTGGGTTTAAGACATCCCCCATTACTTCAATCTATCTTGGGTTTTAACACTAACTGAGCACTTGAAGAAAAAATGTTTTGTGGCAACCATCATTTTGTTGACCAGTAAGAGAGTCTGATTTCAAAATCGAGCCCTCGATTTGGCTTATAAAAGTCAAAATTGGCTTGCATTTTGTCAAACTCATCTAAATTTCTTCAAGCAAAATAAATTTGAATAAGGTAACGACACGTGTTTGTCAGTGGATGTGGATGAGATTCCAGTCCAACCATTGTTTGAACGGGTTTATCAAGATTTGTTTTGCCCGTGTTTGGCCTGGGAAGTCGCTTCACAGGCAGTTTATAACAGGCTTTCTGTTTTGAGTGTATGGGCTTCAACCATTTGTGGTGAAACTCCCATATACTATCAAATCTCCCCGTCCATTAATACATTGATTGTAGTGAGATATGTTGATGGACTTTGACGTTTTGTCCTTTGTAAAATGATTCGACATTTTTTCGGGCTATGCTTTTTTTTGATGAATTTGGAAAGCCTAGCTTGTAAGTGCACAATTGTCGCTTACTTGCACATTTCTTCTGGCGTTAGAGACATTAAATGCAAAGATTGCATGGGTTTTTGACTCGACTGTCTTATAGCCATCAACCTTCTCTTTCTTCCTTGGTTGACGAGATAATCATTTCATATGTTTGAAATGCATGTGTGCGTTATGTTCTATTTGCAACTAAGCGCTATTCTTTCAACTGCCTTACCTATTTTCCGGGCTTAGTGGATCCCCTTCTTAGTATACGTGCCCTCGTTTAGGCTTAATAAGTATTTGAACACGTCTTGTGTGCCCCAAAAGATTTGAGGTATATAAAGCGATCATGACTTTTCAAATTTCTTTTCTACACTTTGAAATCCTCTACTCTTCTGTTGAGTTTTTGTTATTCCTTTTCAAATAAATCTTTGAAAAATCTGTCTATTGTCTTTATGTTTTGTCACTTGATGAACGATGAATCCTACTGATCATTCTTTTAATTCTCGTGTTTTCGACGAAGAAGCAGCGTTCACAAGTTCTCTAGGTATGTAACCACATCCTTTAACTCTTTCATTTGTCTTTTTCTTTATTTATTTTTTGTAGTTTTTTTTGTTTTTTTTACCCTTGGATCATGCCTCCAAGGGCTAAGGGCCCCTCCCCGAGGTCCACCTCTTACTGTAGAAATTAGTGGTTCCTCAGTTTCCATTGATAGGTTTGAGTCTTTTAAAAAAGTATCCCTGGATTATATACCTCTATCCTCGTGTTCTAAGGAAGGAAGAACGTGTCAACGTGCCCCAAGAACCTCGTACCATAGCCCTTTACCTTGAGTATATTAGTTTTGGTAATATTAGGTTTCCTCTGCACCATTTTTTCAATAACTGTTCAACTTTTTATTAGTGAATAAATAGGCCCAAGCCCGGTTTGTGGGTTTAGGGTATCTAGAGTTTCACCATTATAAATAATTGTCAATAATAAAGATATACCTATGGGGAATTATGTAGTCTAGAAAAAAAAGTTATAGTTTTTTTTATTGTTTGTTTGTTAGTCTATTGTTCGTACGGCTTTGTTACCAGTCAACTAAAGTTGATCATTGGTACCAGTCCCTAAAGTCAACCATTGGTATGGTTGTGTTACCAGTCGATCGACTTAGCCAACAGTTGGTACTAGTCGACCAAAGTCGACCGTTGGTACGGTTTTGTTACGAGTCGACTAAAGTTGTATTTTTACTATGTTTTTTCTTGTCTAGTTTACTACTCCAGTCCAAGCTTTCGTGATTCCGCCACTCGGACTGCGGAGGAGTATTAGAGAATAAATAGGCCAAAGCCCGGTTTGTGGGTTTAGGGTATCTAGGGTTTTACCATTATAAATAATGGTCAATAATAAAGATATACTTGTGTAGTCTAACACTTTTATGGCATTAGTTTGTCACACTTTCATCCAAGTGGGGTGCAGAGGATTACGACTTTCTTGCTTGTCTATTATAGTGTAAACATGCCGGTGTCCGGTTATGTATTGCGTGCCTTCTTCTTTTTCAAACAATATGGTTCCTGGTATACCATAGAGAAAAGGAGGATGGAGAAGTTGTTTAAACTTGAGGCTTGCACTAGGGGTTACCATGGCTCGCATAACAATTAGGTCTGGATTCGTTTTTTTTTTTTTTTTTTTTTTTTTTTTTTTTTTTTATAATTATTTTTTGTTATTTTTTTTAGGGTAAAAGGTCAACGATCCAGTAAATATATTACTCCAAAAAGCATTTAAGTACAATGGATATAGGTGAATCTCATATCTCAGCTCGTTATATAGGTGAACAGCTTACATAACAAGATACTTCCTATTTTTTAAACAAGAAAACAAACCATTGCACACATGATAACAAAAGACTTGACGAAAATGTAAACTACTTCCTACGACCTTGGAGTTTAAAGCCATACATGGCATTAAAAACATCCAAGTTCCCTGGAAGATCATAAATTTGCTGCGATTAGTCATCATAGTCATAATACTCATCTTCACGCTTATGACCACCACCAAAAAGATTTGCTGATTCGTCGAACGTGTTAAGAACCTCATCATCATCACTATCGGTAACGACGACCTCACCCACCTTTGAAAATGGGTTAGCTCTCTTAGTAGGTAGACGGAGCAGCAGAAATACTAGGAGACCCAAATTTCTCCGTCTCTTTCATATCACTCACAAGAGGATTTTGTGATGCATTACTAGTCCTAAACGACTCATCCTCATTAACTTCCATTATATGACCAGAATCCGCATCCTTGTTGGTGTCATTAGTAGGAATGCCAAAAGTATCCGTATCATCCATATTAATAGCATCAAACTGGTTAGATGTATAAACCTTCGTTCCACTCAAACTAACCACGTGAGAAGCCTTCTTTTTAGTGACATCCACTTTCATAGGTTCAGGAGGGGTCTTTTTGGGTTGATACTGAAAATGCTTACCCACAACAGGTTTAGTAAACCCTCCTTGACCCGGAATGACTGAACCACCTTGTTTTCCCTTCTTCTTAGTGTTGACAGTCTTGAAACCATCATTAACAGTCTTATTAGGTTGAACATGAGGTAAAACAACTTTAGGATAATCAACCAAAGTATGACAAAAAATCTTACACTTATCACACCTAGGTGGTTTCCACTCATATTCCACCCGGATCTTCTCCATAGTCGAGCTCGTACCATCAAGTAAAGGTATCTCAATAGTGAGGCTGTCCCTAAGCACCTCATCCGACTTCACAACAATCATGCACCTAGCAAAACTACTACGACCTCATGATTCCTTGCACATCTGGCTAGTATAAGCATCTAACATTTTGGGCGTACCAATCAATGTGGCAAGAAGACTAAGACCATCATCAGAAAACATAGCAAGAGGAACATCATGGAATTTAACCCACACCGAGATGTTGGTCAAATCCTATTTGAGTAAGTTGGTATTTAAAGTCCATGGTTTAAGAATAATTGGAACGTTTCTAATCAACCAAGGACCTTTTTCAAGGACATCCTCAACACCTTTCTTCGAGTTAAACTTAAAGAAAAAGAACCCATTTGCATTCATCATAACCTTCTGTATACCATACTTAGCCCACGTATTGCGTACATAGTAATCAACAACAGGAAAAGCAAGACGTTGGACAAGGAAATATCCGTAAAGAGTATTCTCATACCTAGTGTTCACCTCTTCAATCACTTTCATAGGGACACAAAGATCCACACCATTAGATTTCTTGCTACATTCCAGCCTACGAAAGTTAGATGTGTGTTTCTTAGGTTCATTAGAAGTAGCACCAGCATAAGACTTAGATGCTTGCTTCATAGTATCCACACCAACCTTATCAATCCCACCAGCCCCATGAGAATTCGTATCAACCTTTTCAGAAACACGAGATTGGTTAGCAACACCATTTGAATCATTTGAATCAAGTGAAACCGACTTCACTTGTTTATTCTTGTCCACTAGCGTAGATAATTCTATATCACCATCATCAACACTCCAATAAGAAATAATAGGACCAGAAGATGCATGTATAGCTGATTTAAACTAGGATTACCATTACTAAGAGGAGCATTATCGTTGTTCTTATTAGCATCAAGAAACTCTTCAACACCACGAGATGCATGCGACACTGATTGTGCAACCATAGAGAATCTGCCCCATCCTTAACGCTTAGACCATGACCAGATTCATCATCAAGTGCACTAGTAGCAGTGGAAACAAATACATCATTAGTGTTCCTAACACTCCTAGCAGCTTCGCGGGTTTTAGAACATTTGAATCTAGTACTCAATTCATCTAAGTTCACATTAACACGTTGTGTTAATGAATTAATACCCATCGAATCACCAGCAGTAGAAGTACCCACATGCTTTGACACCTTAGTCGCACTCTTAGTATCCAAAAAACCCTTATTCAACTCTCTTTAAGCCCACAACCACGCCAAGCAATCAAAACAACCATCAGGAAACCGACAAAGAATCGATGATAATGAAAACCCTAACTAAAAAGTTAGGGTTTTAGCAATAACGCACCAATGAATTCAACCTCCAGTCACGATAGTCGATGGAAAAGAAGAGAATAATAATGGAGATTAGTCGACTGATCAATATATAACCCAAAGAACCCTAACCGACTTAAACAGAATCAATAAATTAAGTTAAAACTTAAGTCAGTTTAATGAAAAACCGAAACCCTAATGAACCGATTACAAGAACTCACCAAAACAAAGTAATTTAGACAACAAATCTGATCACGCTTAAGAGAAACAAGGGTGTTAATCAATCACGTTAACAAAAGGGCATAACTAAATGAACATTTGGGAGCAATGCATAGAGGCTTTTCCATCTTTTCGACAAAATGCGGGTTCGATTTGCATCGGATTCAGGAAGTAAAGATAGGATTTTTGTAAGCAATTCGTTTGGTAATTTGCATATGATGTTTTCTTCGTTGTTTAGAGCTTTTTTTGAATGTGGAATCATGGTTTTTTGTAAAGGATTGAGAAATGGGTTCCGATTGAATTCAGGGTTTTAGGAAGGAATGAAAAGCAGATGCTTAATCAAGGACCAAATAAAGTCAAACACATAAAGGTTTTGCCATTATTACTTATTAGCCCCTGAGTTTTTAGTTTTTAAATGGATTATATCTGGTGAATATAAAATAAATAGAGTTTAAGAACGCGAAGAGAAGCAATGAACTACTCTTAGAACAAAAACTACATGGACTGAACACCCTCGATCCATGACAACCAGGATAAAAACACATAAAAGCTCAGATGATTACATGAAGAATAAATCAGGTAATTGTGTCTCCGGCCGCAATTTTCCACGTCTGCTTGAGCTTGACCACTCGATCACTTTCCTTGAACTTGATCGATGCAATCTTCAATCTCACCATGTCCAGAATGATGTTCGATACCTCCTCCGATTTCTTTACAGGTTTACTATGAATACGACCATTTCGTTCCTGTCAAATAAAATAAGAGTAGCTGCAAGTAAAAAATGCCCCACAATACTTGTTACCGAATTACATTTAGAAATGGGAAGAAGCCAGTCCATCACATCATCCCATATAGGAGAAATAATTGGTATACTAGCCTCTTTTAAAACTATAGACCACACCTTAGTCGAGAAAGGGCATTCGAAAAACAAATGAACATGAGAATCAGTCGCCCTTTACACAACGGGCATTGGAGTAGGTTTAAGTCGACATTTATGCCGACATTCCATTGCTTCAATCTATCTTAGGTTTTAAGACGTCTCCTCATAACAAGCTATAGATGAATCGAGTGACGCAAAGAGAAGAATGTTGGGTTTAAGACATCTCCCATTACTTCAATCTATCTTGGGTTTTAACACTAACCGAGTACGCAAAGAGAAAAATGTTTTGTGGCAACCATCATTTTGTTGACCAGTAAGAGAGTCTGATTTCAAAATCGAGCCCTCGATTTGCCTTATAAAAGTCAAAATTGGCTTGCACATTTTGTCAAACTCATCTAAATTTCTTCAAACAAAATAAATTTGAATAAGGTAACGACACGTGTTTATCAGTTGTAATGGATGTGGATGAGATTCCAGTCCAACCATTGTTTGAACGGGTTTATCAAGATTTTTTTTGCCCGTGTTTGGCCTGGGAAGTCGCTTTACAGGCAATTTATAACAGGCTTTGGCTCTTATTGGCCTATTTTGAGTGTATAGGCTTCAACCATTTGGGGTGAAACTCCCATATACTATCAAATCTCCCTGTCCATTAATACATTGATTGTAGTGAGATATGTTGATGGACTTTGATGTTTCTGTCCTTTGTAAAATGATGCGACATTTTTTCGGGCTATGCTTTTTTTAATGAATTTGGAAAGCCTAGCTTGTAAGTGCACAGTTGTCGCTTTACTTGCACATTTCTTCTGGTGTTAGAGACATTAAATGCAAAGATGATATGGGTTTTTGACTCGGCTATCTTATAGCCATCAACCTTCTCTTTCTTCCTTGGTTGACGAGATAATCATTTCATATGTTTGAAATGCATGTGTGTGTTATGTTCTATTTGATACTAAGCGCTATCCTTTCAACTGCCTTACCCTTTTTCCCGGGCTTAGTGGATCCCCTTCTTAGTATACGTGCCCTCGTTTAGGCTTAATAAGTATTTGGACACGTCTTGTGTGCCCCAAAAGATTTGAGGTATATAAAGCGATCATGAATTTTCAAATTTCTTTTCTACACTTTGAAATCCTCTACTCTTCTGTTGAGTTTTTGTTATTCCTTTTCAGATAAATCTTTGAAAAATCTGTCTATTGTCTTTCTGTTTTGTCACTTGATGAACGATGAATCCTACTGATCATTTTTTTTAATTCTCGTGTTTCCGACGAAGAAGCGGCGTTCACAAGTTCTCTAGGTATGTAACCACGTCCTTTACCTCTTTCATTTGTCTTTTTCTTTATTTATTTTTTGTAGCTTTTTTGTCTTTTTACCCTTGGATCATGCCTCCAAGGGCTAAGGGCCGCTCCCCGAGGTCCACCTCTTACTATAGAAATTAGTGGTTCCTCAGTTTCCATTGATAGGTTTGAGTCTTTTAAAAATAAGTATCCCTGGATTATATACCTCTATCCTCGTGTTCTAAGGAAGGAAGAACGTGCCAACGTGCCCGAAGAACCTCGTACCATAGCCCTTTACCTTGAGTATATTAGTTTTGGTAATATTAGGTTTCCTATGCACCATTTTTTCAATAACTGTTCAACTTTTTATAAGTGAATAAATAGGCCCAAGCCCGGTTTGTGGGTTTAGGGTATCTAGGGTTTCACCATTATAAATAATTGTCAATAATAAAGATATACCTATGGGGAATTATGTAGTCTAGAAAAAAAGTTATTGTTTTTTTTATTGTTTGTTTGTTAGTCTATTGTTCGTACGACTTTGTTACTAGTCGACCAAAGTTGATCATTGGTACCAGTTCCTAAAGTCAACCATTGGTACGGTTGTGTTACCAGTCGATCGACTTAACCAACAGTTGGTACCAGTCGACCGTTGGTACGGTTTTGTTACGAGTCGACTAAAGTTGTGTTTTTACTATGTTTTTTCTTGTCTAGTTTACTACTCTAGTCCAAGCTTTCGTGATTCCGCCACTCGGACTGCGGAGGAGTATTAGAGAATAAATAGGCCAAAGCCCGGTTTGTGGGTTTAGGGTATCTAGGGTTTTACCATTATAAATAATGGTCAATAATAAAGATATACTTGTGTAGTCTAACACTTTTATGGCATTAGTTTGTCACACTTTCATCCAAGTGGGGTGCAGAGGATTACGACTTTCTTGCTTGTCTGTTATAGTGTAAACATGCCGGTGTCCGGTTATGTATTACGTGCCTGATGAGACGAAAAGTGTACCGCTTTTAAGGGGTCACTTAAGCCCAAAGTCGAGATTATTTGATCAAATATTGCCCTAAATCGTTCCTTTTGTCATTTTAGGTGCTTTTGAGAGGAAATCTGGAAAAGGAAGCATTTTGGACGTTTTTTGAGCGAAAAAGTGAAGAAAACGACAAAGTCTCAAATTTATGCAGGAAATTGTACGTGACGGCGTCAAGATATGCATGTGACGCCGTCACCCTTTGACAAAGTGGTGGATAAATAAAGTTACACGTGATGCGCCAGAGAGGTTTTGGAAGAATGATACATGACGGCGTCACCAAGGCCATCAAGAGTAATTTGCATGTGACGGCCAAGACCAAGTTTATACATGACGACGTCAGAAGTGGATCTAGGCAATACGATGATAATTATGGCAGCGAGTTGACGGCGTCAGACCTTACTCTTGACACCGTCAGACCCATTATTCTATATATAGTTTTTGATTTTTCATTCATTGTGTGCAACTTTAAAAGGAGAAAACCCTAGACGAATTTTATTGTATTTTTGAGGGTTTCAAACCCTTGTTTCATCCATGCTTAATTGAAGATAAGTTTTTCAACAATCATTCAATATGTCTATGTGTTGTTTGATTATATCTTATGCTTTTCTTCTCTTTAACATGATAGGCTATGTTTTCTTTGTGTTTGCTTAGATGTAATGAAACTTAGATATTGATTATTGGTTGGTTGTTTGCTTATAATTGTTGTGGATGAATGATTTCGATGTTAGGCTTAAGAAAACTGGCAGATTTCCAATTGGTAACTTGCTTGAACGTCTTAAGAAACATGATCGGAGGTGTACTACGATAAATTGGTTATATTTAATGCGTAGGTAACTACTAATGATGCCATGTTAGGAGCTAGTATTCGGCTCGACATAGGAAGAGGTAGAAGCTTATAGAGTTAGGGAAGATCGTACATGGCCCTACGAATGGTATTGAGGAATATAACCCGTCATCCATGCAATTGTAACAAAATAATCAACCGATAAAAGATAGCTAGGGAGTAGTGAAATCTAAGTAAACACATTTTCTCTTATTATTGTTTTCGCCACATTTACTTTAAGTTCATTTTATTTTGTTTTGTTTGCATTTGTAGTTAATTGGGTTAGTTGATTAGCATCTAATTCCGCCCACTCTTTCAAATCTCGAGATTTTTACTTGCTTTCTATTAAATATAAAAATACAAAACGAATTATCCCTCACCTCTAGACCTAGTTTAATCGAGTTTTAATCCTAGCGAACACTATTCTTTGAGTTGAACGATCAATCTCCCGGTACTTGTCACTATACTATACTACAACGGTCAGGTACACTGCCTGGTGGGGATTGCAAGCTTTTCAAGATCCATTGAGAGGTAAAACCTTTTGCAAGATTGCAAAACCACGCATCAGTGCCTTCTTCTTTTTCAAACCATATGGTTCTTGGTATACCATAGAGAAAAGGAGGATGGAAAAGTTGTTTAAACTTGAGGCTTGCACTAGGGGTTACCATGGCTGGCATAACAATTGGGTCTGGATTCGTTTTTTTTTTTTATTTATATTTTATTTTATTATTTATTTATTTATTTATTTTTTGGGATAAAATGTCAACGATCCAGTAAATATATCTATAATACTATATAATGTATTTGGGACTATTCTATAATTAGAAAGGCTTAAAAATTCAGACTTTTACTTACTAATTATGGTAACAACCACCCCTAACAATCACTCCCAACAATTTATAACTACTTCAACAACCACCCCCAACAATTTATAACCACCTCAACAACCACCCCAACAACCACTTTCCATCACCCCACCTCCCTCCTCTTCACCCCAACAATCCGCCCCCGCATCGCGCGGGCACCTTTCTAGTTACTCCAAAATGCATTTAAGTACAATGGATATGGGTGAATCTCATATCTTAGCCATTTATATAGACGAACAGATTACATAACAAGATACTTCATATTTTCTAAACAAGAAAACAAACCACTACACACATGATAACAAAAGACTTGACGAAAATGTAAACTACTTCCTACGACCTTCGAGTTTAAAGCCATACATGGCATTAAAAGCATCCAAGTTCCCTGGAAGATCATAAATTTGCTGCGAATAATCATCAAAGATAATCATAGTCATAATACTCATCTTCACGCTCATGACCACCACCAAAAAGATTTGCTGATTCGTCGAACGTGTTAAGAACCTCATCATCGTCCCTATCGATAACCACGACCTCACCCACCTTTGAAAATGGGTTATCTCTCTTAGTAGAAGAGGTAGATGGAGCACCAGAAATACTAGGAGACCCAAATTTCTCCGTCTCTTTCATATCACTCGCAAGAGGATTTTGTGATGCATTATTAGTCCTAAACAACTCATCCTCATTAACTTCCATTATACGACCAAAATCCACATCCTTGTTGGTGTCATTAGTAGGAATGCCAAAAGTATCCGTATCATCCATATTAAGAGCATCAAACTGGTTAGATGTATAAACCTTCGTTCCACTCGAACTAACCACGTGAGAAGCCTTCTTTTTAGTGACATCCACTTTCATAGGTTCAGGAGGGGTCTTTTTGGGTTGATACTGAAAATGCTTACCCACAACAGGTTTAGTAAACCCTCTTTGACCCAGAATGGCTGAACCACCTTGTTTTCCCTTCTTCTTAGTGTTGACAGTCTTGAAACCATCATTAACAGTCTTATTAGGTTGAACAGGAGGTAAAACAACTTTAGGATAATCAACCAAAGTATGACCAAAAATCTTACACTTATCACACCTAGGTGGTTTCCACTCATATTCCACCCGGATATTACCATCAAGTAAAGGTATCTCAACAGTGAGGCTGTCCCTAAGCACCTCATCTGACTTCACAACAATCATGCACCTAGCAAAACTACTACGGCCTCATGATTCCTTGCACATCTGGCTAGTATAAGCATGTAACATTTTGGGCGTACCAATCAATGTGGCAAGAAGACTAAGACCATCATCAGAAAACATAGCAAGAGGAACATCATGGAATTTAACCCACACCGGGATGTTGGTCAAATCCTCTTTGAGTAAGTTGGTGCTTAAAGTCCATGGTTTAAGAATAATTGGAACATTTCTAGTCAACCAAGGACCTTTTTCAAGGACATCCTCAACACCTTTCTTTGAGTTAAACTTAAAGAAAAAGAACCCCTTTGCATTCATCCTATATACCATACTTAGCCCACGTATTGCATACATAGTAATCAACAACATGAAAAGCAAGACGTTGGCCAAGGAAATATCTGTAAAGAGTATTCTCATACCTAGTGTTCACCTCTTCAACCACTTTCATAGGGACAGAAAGATCCACACCATTAGATTTCTTGCTACATTCCAGCCTACGAAAGTTAGATGTGTGTTTCTTAGGTTCATTAGAAGTAGCACCAGCATAAGACTTAGATGCTTGCTTCATTGTATCCACACCAACCTTATCAATCCCACCAGCCCCATGAGAATTCGTATCAACCTTTTCAGAAACATGAGATTGGTTAGCAACACCATTTGAATCAAGTGAAACCGGCTTCACTTGTTTATTCTTGTCCACTAGCATAGATAATTCTATATCACCATCATCAACACTCCAATAAGAAATAATAGGACCAGAAGATGCATGGATAGGCTGATTTAAACTAGGATTACCATTACTAAGAGGAGCATTATGGTTGTTCTTATTAGCATCAAGAAACTCTTCAACACCAAGAGATGCATGCGACACTGATTGTGCAACCGTAGAATCTGCCCCATCCTTAACGCTTAGACCATGACCACATTCATCATCAAGTGCATCAGTATGGAAACAAATACATCATTAGTGTTCCTAACACTCCTAGCAGCTTCGCGGGTTTTAGAACATTTGAATCTAGTACTCAATTCATCTAAGTTCACATTAACAGGTTGTGTTAATGAATTAGTACCCATCGAATCACCAGCAGTAGAAGTACCCACATGCTTCGACATCTTAGTCGCACTCTTAGTATCCAAAAAACCCTTATTCATCTCTCTTTAAGCCCACAACTGTTGGACCATAATGTTATAGAAGCAAAAAATTTAGGGTAGTTTAGTGTAATTATTATGTATTCTGTAAAGTTTCGACCCATTGTGTTTGGGCTGGGTCCAATAGATAACGGTATAAACCGTTTAGTTAGGTTATAACGTTTAGAAAAGTTGTGTCATTTACTTTATGGGAATCGGTATGCCTCTTCATCAAAGGGACCGATTCATCTAGTATAAATAGGTAGGATTCTATAATCAACAATCATTTCGATCAATATATATTCAGTTTATATTATTTCTCTTACAAGTTTTCTGTCCCAAACCTTGTTCCAATATATACCGATTAAGAAGAAAACAACCTGTGAAAACAACAGTGGCATCAGAGCTAACGGTTAATTAATCCAGGGAAGAACGAGTACAAGTAGGCAATCGATTGCAGCAAGAAAAGAAAGAAGGGATCGAAAGTTTGCCCTAATTACAGAAAAAGATTGTAAGTGATCGTTATTATTAAGTATTTATCGCTTTTCAATTTATATATTTCAGAATTAGAATTATATAAATTAGAAAGTAAGAAGAGGCTGTGGTTGAAAAGTAGAAAGAAATCATAACCTTTGTGGTACAGTAAGCAAGAATCCAAAACCTTAGTGGTACAAATCCTTCGTGGAACAAACCTCCGTGGTACAGTCCTTCGTGGAACAAACCTTCGTGGTAAAACCTTTGTGGTATTAACTTGTTTGGTACAATCAAGTAAGCAAAAGGAAAACCTGTGTGGTACAAGCATGACGAAAGATAAAGAAGGAAGCAGCATGTCTAAAGTTCAAGAAAATATAGCACTTAAATCCGTACAGTTGACGGATTCAAATTACACCCAGTGGGCAATTCTGATGGAAACAATTTTAAAGGCTTATTGTCTTTGGGAAGCTATTGATTCAACAGAAAAGGTGGATGATAAGAAGGCACATACAACGAAAGCAATGATCTTCCAAACGTTACCGGGAGATATTTTAATGCAAGTTGCGCAATACGAAAGTGCAAAGGAAGTATGGGATGCGATCAAAGTTCTATATCTTGGAGCAGATCTCGTTCAGAAGGCACGACTACAAACTTTAAGGAGCGTACTTGAAACCTTGAGGATGAAAGAAAATGAAACCATAAGTGACTTTTCTGGAAGGTTGGGCAGTATAGGGGCAAGGTTTAAAAACCTTGGTTCAACACTCAAAGATAAGACAATTGTCAGGAAGTTACTAAATTCGGTTCCAAAGAAGTTTTTACCGATTGTGGCAACCATTGAACAATACTCAGAAATAGATACCATGCCATTCGAAGAAGCCGTTGGAAAAATAACAACATTTGAAGAACGTATTAAGAGTACTGATGAACCAGAAGAGTATGATCCAAGCAAATTACTATTAGCAAGTACAAATAATTCCGGAAACAGCCATGGTAGAGGACGTGGAAAAGGAATAGGACGTGGAAGAAGTGCTAGTCAAACAAGCAATGACAAGAGCAGATTCAAATGCTATGAATGTGGTGAATATGGTCATTTCGCATACGAATGTACAAAGCGAAGGGACAAAGAGAAAGAAAAGGAAGAAGAAGCACATCTCATTTATCAAAGTGACGATGAACCAACGCTGTTGTGAAGACAAGAGAAGAAGACTTGATTTGCATCTATAACATTAGGGGGGTGAATGTTGGACCATAATGTTATAGAAGCAAAAAAGTTAGGGTAGTTTAGTGTAATTATTATGTATTCTGTAAAGTTTCGACCCATTGTGTTTGGGCTGGGTCCAATAGATAACGATATAAACCGTTTAGTTAGGTTATAACGTTTAGAAAAGTTGTGTCATTTACTTTATGGGAATCGGTATGCCTCTTCATCAAAGGGACCGATTCATCTAGTATAAATAGGTAGGATTCTGTAATCAACAATCATTTCGATCAATATATATTTAGTTTATATTATTTCTCTTACAAGTTTTCTGTCCCAAACCTTGTTCCAATATATACCGATTAAGAAGAAAACAACCTGTGAAGTCTGATCATTAAAACGAAGGCAAACAAAAACAACCACGCCAAGCAATCAAAACAACCATCAGGAAACCGACAGAGAATCGATGATAATGAAAACCCTAACTAAAAAGTTAGGGTTTTAGCAATAACGCACCAATGAATTCAACCTCCAATCTTGATAGTCGATGGAAAAATAGAGAATAATAATGGAGATTAGTCAACTGATCAATATATAACCCAAAGAACCCTAACCAACTTAAACAAAATCAATAAATTAAGTTAAAACTTAAGTCAGTTTAATGAAAAACCGAAACCCTAATGAACCGATTACAAGAACTCACCAAAACAAAGTAATTTAGACAACAAATCTGATCATGCTTAAGAGAAACAATGGTGTTAATCAATCACGTTAACAGATTATTGAAGATATCACAAAGGTTTGGACAGAATTGGAAAAGAAACGATTAGAGAGTCATTTAGGGTTTTTTTTTATTATTTTTTTTTTCATTTGTATTTTTTTTGGGGGGGGGGGGGGGTAGTAGAGTGCCTAACCAGTTCATTGGGCGGAGTCACCGCGTTAGGCTAGATGATGCTAGGCCTCCAGCTGTCCTTGCTGTTGTACGAAGGATTTATACCGTATCCTTTGCAGCATGTCTGTGCACCAGAGGCCATATCTTGAAGGGGCCTTGGTGCAAGCTCACCTGAGTGTAGTACTCCACTGGGCTGGCATGGGTAAAAATATTTTCATGCATATGTTGGTTTGTAAAATTTGTCTTTTTTCCAAGATATAATTTTACTTGTATCTTTTTATGTCTTGTGCTTGCAGTGTTGGGTATTGATTAATATATGACGCATACTAACCAGTGGAAGTGCTGAGGCTGGAGGTCGTCCTGACGTTCAGTTGAATAATGAAGTGTAGGACGTGGTTAATCGGCATGTTGTTAAACGGGATGTTCACATCCAGTCAAGTGTTCAAGTCATGGTTTCAGAGAATAGACCAATGTTAATCCTTCTTCAAGTGTTGGCGTTTCTTAGGCCATTCCCGCAGGGTCGAATGTTGATGCCTCCCAAAGTCAATTTGATAGAAGGAAGGGCATTGCACAAGCTGAGGGTGTTGTAAACCATGAAGAGGGAAGTGAGGAAGAGGTTGAAGGTTTGTTGAGCCATAGGAAAAGGAAGTTGAATGTTGGTACTTCCGATGTTGCTAATACGGGTAAGACTTTTATTCATGGTAGGAATGACTGTGGGGATAGTTAGCCTAATTGCATGTTAATTTATCCTCAGATTATCTATCCTTCTATCGCTGTTTTCAGATGATGATGATGGTGAGGGAGTAGAGAATGAAACTCTTGCCCGCAGGATGAAGCAGATGAAGGCGAGTGTCAAGTGTGCATCTGAAGGTACATTGCTTGACGGTGATTTTCTCAAGATACCTGAATCAAGGGCGTGGAGGATCAAGAAGATAAAGAAGGTGTTATGAGTCTATGAATTGAAGTGTGCTTTTCCAAAGATCGAGTTAAATAGCCATAGGCAAATTTGTTTATCCAAACACTAAAATTATAGCCCAAACCAAATAATTGAACTAGACGTTAGTAAAAAGGGGATCTGAACCCATCTTTTTGATGTTCTGAACTTGGAACGATGTTGGACGTACATATCTTTTACAAATTAAAATAAAGCCATAATTTTATTCGATTCAACCTTCCACATTTGGACCAAATCGGTTAAAAGAAACTAAACAATGATAACTAGTTTGTGTTTTCTAAGAAAAAACTAAATATATAATCGGTTAGGCTTTTGGATCCATTATCATTTTTGTTTGGTTAGTTCCATTGCAATAACCACCACTAGCGCATGAGAATGTACCTAAAAAATACAGATACACACATCAGTACATCACACATGCCTCCCCCCTGCACAACCCTTATTCACAACACACAACAAATTAAACACCACAGGATTATGATATGATCCTCTCATGTTGAAATCAACAAAATAAACTATGTTGAACAACCATAAAAGAGATAAAACCGTCACATATCACGTAGAAACTTAGTCAACTTATAGGTGTAAGTTATAGAAGCGCCAACTATGCTAGATTTACAATTTTGTACAAACTATGATTAGACTGTAAACTGGATCTGAATTGTATGGGAACTACCACCACAAAGCTCAATAACCACTTGCGATCCTTACTATCATTTTGATAAGCATTTGTTATCAAATATATATTCATGAATTCTTCAAGTGTTGAAGCAGATATCTTATCAAGCTGAACTTGTGTATACAGTTCCCAATTCTCAATTGCTATTTACCTTTCCTTAAAGGAAATGAAAGCAAGCACCACTATGAAATTGGGACACTCATGGTGAAGAAACGTTGTTCATGTAGAAAACGTAAAAGCTCCTAAGGATAATTAAGTGTTACCAAAATGTAGTTCTTAGTCTATGAAGAGTGATTTTCCAAAGAGTCATATAACCATAGGCAAATTTTGTTATCCAAACACTAAAAACGGATTATAGCTATAACCAGAATCTATTTTAAAAACAGCCAAACACCCCAAAGCATGCAAATTAGAATAAGAAGAATTATAGATTTGGCCTTATAAGTCAACATCCGAAAAAGGTAATATGTTAATATTCACATATTGCCTAAAAGAATCTGCAGTCGTATGTTCCCCCAGAGAATGTCAATCAACCCCAAATTTGACTTAATTAAGGAACACATGTTTATATCATGATATCTGAGAACCTGCATAAACCACACAAACAGGAACCGAGACCTTAAGTTTGAAAATACAAAACAAAGGGGTTGGTCTGCTGAACATATATGTGGCCAATGGATGAAAGCTTGGTCCCGTAATATATATATATATATATATATATATATATATATATATATATATATATATATATATATATATATATATATATATATATATATATATATATATATATATATATATATATATATATATATATATATAAGTTGATGAGAACATCTTGTCTACGAGATAAAGACCTCAAGTACTAGAGGCTCGTGTCAAATTTCAATCTTGTAGCAAACTTGTAGTCGTTCTAATAATAGTTCAGTATTCTACATAATGAATATGTGAAATAAACTCAAAGCTAGGCATATCAAAAACATTTTACGGAAAGACATGTTCATACTATTAATCCGTTTGATGACTATGATGATTACTCGAAGCAAATTTATGATCTTCCACGGGAATTGGATGCTCTTAATGCCATTTATGGCTTTAATCTCCAAGGTCGTAGGTAGTAGTTTATATTTTTGTCCGAGTTTTTCAATATTATGTGGTAGTGGTTTTGTTTTCTTGTCTATAAAATAGGAAGTATCTTGTTATGTAAGCTTTTCGCCTATGTAACGGGCTGAGATATGGGATTCACTCATATCCGTTGTACTTAAATGTTTTTTGGAGTAATATATTTACCGGGTCGTTGACCTTTTACCCAAAAAATACTATTAAAAATAATAAACAACAGAAAGGTAATTTGAAGCCAATCGTTCAAAAAAGAAAGGTAATGCAACAACAAGCATAACAACCTGAAACAAACACACCAATAAACTTGAGATTGAAAAGGTTCATAACAATCCTTATATATGTAAACTGCCATCCGGATCCTGGAGATACTTTAGATGAATCTGACACAAGCTGGAGCCACGAGGGAAGTTTAATATTTTCTCGACCCTCTTGGGATGAAATCTATCAGCATTTATTGTGATCTTCTCCAAATTATTTGAGTGTTTCAGCGGATACTTTATAAAGATGAACTCTTCATGTGTTCTTGTCTCATTGTCTATTAAGATTTCCTTTATATTAAAACGCAGACAATCTGGTGCCTCCACAGGTGGATCCCAATCAATATTGTGGTAGATATGTGGTAAACGAAGTCTTTAAAGATAAAATGAAAAATATCAACAATAATATATTAGCATATGAAGAGTACTATATGCCAATCATCGGTTAATTAATTTAGTGGAACATAAGCGGTTTGTATATGGGTATATTGGGAGTGATGATATATACTCGATAATTAGAATCACATAAATGTTTGTAAAAAACTAACTGTATTATATAGTGTTTGGACGCTTTTCTGACTATCTACTATTTCAAGTTACAATACAAAATATTAAGACCGTTTAACGATTACACTAGCATATTTTAAAACCAGAAGCAGAAGATGTTTATCCAAACACTAAAACTGAGTGATAGAATAATAATGTGTTTCAATACACACATCCAAACAACCTTGCAATATAAAGTACAAATAAAATAAAATGAAGAGTCACTGTTTTGAGCTAAAAAATCAGCATACACTCTTTATCTCCTACTTCTTATTAAATTAAGCATGGACACATAAACTTACTTTCGAAAGGGTTATATGCTCAAGATTAGGCATGTTGTTTAGAAGAGACAACAACCAACCAGGGTTCCAAATAGAGTCCATACCAATCTCAAGTTTGACCAAGTTAGGAAACACGGGAAGATTGTATACACGAATGCCGGTGAGGTACTGCATAAACCAAACAATCGAAAATCCGACATCATCATCACGAATGAAGCTATATACACAAAAAGAATTTTTACTTATCATTCTAAAATTGTTTTGATGATCCAAAATTGCTTACTATATGTAGTATCTCCAATATCTGTTTTCTATTTAATTATAACTCAACAATTACGTGTTAGGATAAAATAAATATGAATAAATCGTAATAGCACAATATAGGCAGGGCATACTTTTAAATGTAACAATAAACATGCTATATTTATATAAAGAATTAGGGCTGAGCAAACGGACCGGATGGACCGGACCGACCGACAAAACCGACCGGACCGAGACCGACCGGACCGGACCGACCACATTCGGTCCGGTCCTCGGTCTAAGCTTTTTGCCAAATTCGGTCCTCGGTCCGGTCCGGTCCGGACCGACCAAAAACCCGAAAAAACTTGCCTAATTGGACCAGACCGACCGAAGACCGACCGGACCGGACCGAGACCGTACCGACCATATTCGGTCCGGTCTCGGTCTATGGTTTTTCCGGTTCTCGGTCCTCGGTCCGGTCCGGTCTTGGTCGGTCCGGTCCGGTTTTCGGCCGATGCTCAGCCCTATAAAGAATAGTTAACTGAACATCTGATAAGTAAACATACCCTTATAGTTTCATTGGTCAAGGCCAATATTTTTGCTGAGGAAACACACATCAGAAGCTCATTACTAATGGATCCGTTAATGCTAACGCGAGCTTCAATAATACACGATGGTTCGAATGAAAATTTGTATCTGTGCATCTGACCTATAATGTCAAGGTATTCAATTTTAGGGGCATCAATATCAACCACTAAAACCCTTAATGCATCCCGAGTAGAATTTATACCCAATCTCTTTAAAAATGGCGAAGAGACCTTAAAAATCTCCAAGTTATCATCTCTTATACGTCTCTCGACATATAAATCTTCTAATTTTGGGCATCTAGATATCAGATTTGCGAGAGATTTATCACATGAGTAAACAATCGATAGCAAATCGATTTTCTTCAAATACGGAAATAGTACATCTCCTGGCACATCCAATACAAACTTGCCCTTTAGTGTAAGAGCAACAAGTGTTTTGCATGTCTTAAACAACGGCCAACAAAAACTAATTATCTTTCTATGATCATCTGGAAACATAAGCTCAATTTCTTGAACTTTATAGTGAGAAACAAGAGTACACAGCAAAGCATATGCACGTCTATAATCACAGATTTTAGAATAACTTATTGAAAACCTTTTAATAGGCTCAGTGCCATGAATAGCAAGTATTGCATCAACAAAACTGTGAAACTTGTCGGCTTCTTGAATTGACACACAAGATGGCATAACAAACCGAAGGTTCGGAAGAAACGCACAGATTTTCGTCCACTTGTGGGATAGAATGCGTGTACGATTTGCATCATCAGATTCAGGAAGCAGACATAGGATTTTTTTAAGCACATCCACGGGTAATCTAGTAAATCTATCTTCGTTAATTTCATCCATGTCTGCGCATGATTTTTTGTGATTGAGATTTTTGCCAGATCGTAAAAACTAGGTTAATTTATGAACTGAGAATTAGGGTTGTGATTGATTGAAAGAATTTTGTAGGGTGTTGAAATATTGGGGTTTTAGGTCGGGATGAAAATGAAATGATAATTTGGTTTATATGCAGATCGAAATCATTTCAAAAATAGTAATGACATAATTAGACCACGTGCTATTTCTTCAAACTTTCTTACACAAATAGTAATGACATAATACCACACCATTATGAATAATTTACTCCAAGAATATTTAGCATTTATACTTTTAACAGTTTGGTTATGACTTTATTAGGTACGATTAACCATGATCTTTGGTCTAGTGGTATGTGAGTTGCACCCAACAAAGCAATTATGTGTTCAAGTCTATTGAAACATTTGTGAGATATATATTGTGACATAGGTGGTATAAGGTTGCGAAAAAATTGCAGCACGAAAAAATAAAGGGTAACACATATACATCAGCATATGTGGCTTTCATTCAAGGAGAGGAACCATGCATGAAGCATTTGTCGGTACACAAAATCTGATTGTCAACTACGACGATGATGCATGCACATGGCAAAAATTTAGCCAATAAACTGAGCCATGTATAATGTTGGGCAATATAGCCAAATATGTGCGTTTCTTAGTGTGGTAGCTCACTCGCTCAAACACTAAAAGGTTTATGTGGATAGCATGAAAAAGCTAAGTGTTTGTTTGCTTTTGGGCAGGTTCTTTTAAAAGAAAAGTTTTTAAATGACCAATTTATGTTAGTACTTTACAAAACTAAAGGTCACACCATTTTTTTCTTCCAAAATAAAGTTTTAACATATTATCCATTAGATTCATTCAGGGACCTCTTTTCGACCGTACACATGTCCCTACGCGACCTTGTAGGCGATGAAATTCATTTAAAAATGACAATGAAAAGTACAATGCGACTTGGTCGACCGGATAATCCCTGTAGGTGACCTCCTAAGCGACCTACAAGTTTGTATGCAATCTTAATGCCTTTAGGCGACCTTGTGCGATTTGTACATTTTCAACAAAATGGGGTGACCTTGACCTCCTCCTAGGCGAACTACATGTTTGTATGTGACCTTAATGCCTTCAGGCGACCTTGTGCGACTTGTACATTCTCAACAAAATGGGGTGACCTTGACCTCCTTCTAGCAAACTTGTGGCTGTCTAGGCGACCTGACGTTCTATGCAACCTTCACTAGGTGACTTTATTTTCTGGGTGCACAAAAACTGAACAATGTGATGTGTGTAAAAAGGACTTTGATGTGTGATTTTGGTTGGGAAGTTTATGCAAAGATTTAATAGATAAACGAAATAAAGGGGATAAAGATGGTGAAGGAGATGGAGATGTGTTGCGAGATGGTGAAGGAGATGGAAGTAGATAAAAGGTATAAAGGGAATAAAGGTGGAATTAATGTGAGAAAAAGTTAGTTGGAAGTCAAACAAAATCACAAAAAAACAAGCGCATGGGGTGTGTATGTACAGGTTTATTTTGGTAAAATGAGGAAATATGGTCTAGATTGGTAAATGGGTTGTATTTTTGGTCATGATAGGTAATTGGTTTCACTTTTAACCCCTCAACTTAATTAAGTCTCCTTACAAAACAACTTTATGGAGATGGAGAGCCGAGCATGACATGCTTTGGAAAAAGGGTTGTTCTTTTTAGACTTGAGATTCAACATAGTAATATCCCTTTATCTTTCTTATTATTTGTTCGTAGAATTGGTTTAGGGGATTCGATTCATTTGAGGGTAAATTTCGTCTTTAATTTATTCACATTTGAGATGGCAAAATTCTGCAATAATAAAGATCTCCTTCGAAAAATCTTAAAGGATTTTACTTTGAAAGTGATGAATTTTAGATTTTAATGAATCTAATTAATTCAAGTTCGACTAAATTAGGGATATAGTTTTAACCATGAAAATGGCAAAGAGCCTGCACAAACTACACACCAAACATTATCAACCCAAATACAAACACACATGTTAACATATATAATAATAAATGTAAGGTATATAGAGGCCAATCTATCCAAGGCGCCAAATCTAGATTAAATTTGTTACCCCTGCTGCATATACTGGTGAAAGAAATAGCCTCAGCACTATTAATAAATCTCATAAAGGTTGATATACTGCAACACTAGCTCGTCCTTCTTTCTAAACGTGTTTCTATGAGATAAAAGCAACCAACAAAACACAATTATAGCACATGTGCATGAGTCCTTGTTACACATCTCTTCATCGCCCATTTAAATATATATCATAAATATAGAAAAGGAAAGCAAACACAAAAGCATTAAACATGGCCAACTTCATATAATCTTTGATCTTATAATTAATAAAAGCACCAATTGTACAAATTTGAAACACAAGTTTGTGTAGGAATGTAAATGTGTTTCTCATCATTCATCTCATACAATGTTACATATATCAAGAGTAAACCCTAACGAATAGCACATGGGCCTTAGCCCATAAAAAAACATAAAATGTATAGAAAACATACGACTAACAAATCCCTGGAATTTGAGCGGGAGGACGCGGAACACTCAAACTGGTACGAAACTCTTTTAACAAAGTTAAAGGTTATCCTTTATTGAAGTGTAACACCCCCAAAATTTGGTTCAGCGGAAGACAAAGCAAGTACCGGGGTGCTATGGGATTGGTACACCAAACAAGCATAAGAAAATGGAATAACATCATCCGTTTTAAATAAAACATTTCAAAATCCAAACTTCAAGTTTACATTTATTCAAAAATACTGCAATAAGGCCCGAGAGAAAATGTAAGGTAGGTCCCCAAAAGAGTTATTAGAATCTTAATTGATCCTTCAACCATGTCACTTGCCAAGCCTCTAAACAACAGTCATATAATATAATCATCATTAATTACCTGAGAAAACATGCTAAAAGGTCGGCTAACGCTGGTGAGTTCAAAGGTTTAATCACAAGATATAACAGTGGACCAAATCACATATAAGTTGCTATACTTGACTAAGTCACATAACCAATATATCATTCTCACACAAGAGTGTGTCAAACCATAATAAATAATTCCCTTTAGGTGCACCATATAGATATACCCTACACAGATGCAGCTCATACAATAATAATCCTACACAGATGCATCTCATATAACAATAATCTTGCACAGATGCAGCTCATATAACAAATAACGTTAGCCAGCTAACATAGCAAACATATTAAAATCATAAAATTACATTTGGTCCATTCAAAATGGGTTTGCATGTTTTGTCACCCCAAGTTTTTAGTAAAACAAAAACAGTAATGAGAGTAAAAGTGGGGCTATGAAATTCACCTTAGTCAAGCAATGCATAGCCTAACAAGTTAAGAGTAGTATAGCACAATAGTAACTAGATAGTCATAGCATATGTTTCAATTTCGGTGTTGCAATATCCCAAGAAATCTGACTACCAATCAATCATCAATCAAATCTCATAGCACGTTGATTGTACAATAATTTGCACCACCAGGCCTTGCGATGGTGATTGAAGTATATGGGGGATGTTGTGATTACGTGATGATATCAAATAACAACATTTTATTGGCATCATTTATCCTATGTTATTTGCATGTTTTATATTATTTTGTATGAGAATTGTTACTTAATCGATTACTGATGATGTCTGATACGGACATCATCCTAAATGGGCCTGGACTGTATCATACACATGGACTCCAACCCAGCAACGGGTTCCGGCCCAACAAGCTAGCGGGTTCCGACCTAACACACAAGCCACGCTCCGGCCCAATAATCAAAAACTGGGCTCTGGTCCTCAACAAGCTCGGGCTCCGACCCCATAAGCGAAATGGGCTCCGGCCTTACAATGAACAAATTGGGCCCCGACCCAACGAGTCAATAAGGCCAGATATGGCTAAAGCCCATGATGTGAGCATGGCACAATCCGGACAAGCAAAGGATGTACACGAGCGACACTTCCGAAGTACGCTCACGGACCGGCCCCTGGTCTGGAAAACCATCCACGTCCGCAACAATCGATTAAGCTGCGGATCCTTGCCCGACAAGGGTCCTACCTCGGCCACTATAGCAATATGCGAAATATCAGGAAACCCTAATATTTCCGATACCTATTAAAAGGAAACCTTAACTCACATTGCTTAATCGTGGGGTCCGTCCCCACGATAAGGTTAACGGTGTGCTTGTGCAGGAACTCACTCCTCTACTTGGATTAGTGCAAGAGATATGCAACAGACGATCCATCAAGGACGGCCCAACGCGATCTAGGCCCAGTCTTAACCTAAATACACTTTTTGCACTAACAAGTTGGCGCCATCCGTGGGACCTAGTTCATAACTGCGTTTCAGAAAATACTCACCACGAGCGAGATACCTTGGCTACACTATCTTCGTTTCATACCTCTACCTTGCAAGAAATGAATGAGAAAGTTGAGAAACTGACAAGTCGGGATAAGCGGGTGCTCAACGCAACCGCCTCGCAGAAGGTGATAAACAAAGGCAACGCGCCGAATGACCAAAACAAGCCGGCACTCAACGCAGCCCCCCGAGGATTGGGAGGCAGCCGTGACCACCAGTCATTCACCGACCAGAGTGAGGAAGCTCGTTGGTTGGCGACGTCTCGAAAAAAATACAGAAGAATGCAAATTAAACTCGAAACCGAGACAAGCTTGCAACGCACTAGACGAAAGAGGAAAAGAAGGAACAACCAATATTCCGATAACATGAAGAGCGAAGTCTCAGAATGCAAACAACCCAGGTCGCAGAGGATTCAAAACCGCAAAGAAAAAACTCTGTGGTAGAAAGCATGCCTACTGACCGAGGAGAAAGCAGCTACCCCGAGGGGGACCATAAAGCCGTCTGCCAACAATAGGGTCGTAGGCGAAAGGAACGCAACGATAAAGTAGCCTCCCAAAAGAGACACAAGGAGCCACGGACAGGAAAATCGTTGCTACGCCAGGATAAGGCAAAAAGCAGGATGGAAGATGACCAGACGCGGTCACACAGAATGCTGGAAGTTACCCCATTCATGGAAAATATCCGTAGCGAGAGACTACCCGAAAAAATCCACATGCTAGACAACGTCCAGCCATATGATAGGGACGAAGACCATGTGGAGCATGTCGGAGTATTTCAGCTAGTTGTGTGGGTATACAATTGGAATGTGGCCATTCAATGCCACATGCTTGAACGCACACTCAGGAGTGCCGCAAGGGCATGGTTCGAAAATATACCTCGAGAGTTGTTAGGAATACAAATATTCCAGTAAAAGTCTCGGTCACCTAATGATTGTAATAGCATTAAGTTAGCTCGTAGTTAGTTTGTTTATTAGTTAATTAGTATTAGTTTAAGTAACACCGTGGAAGAAGGAACGGGTCTTTACCCACTGTATACCTGATCCACAGCCCGGGTGTGGGTGTTTTATTAGTTATCTTGTAGGGACTATTTATATCCCTCTCCACATGTGGAGAGGGTGAGCCTTTCATTTTTAATCTAATTTTTCTTTCTTCTTTTATCTCAAGGTTCCAAACTCTCTCTCTCTCTAGTTCTTGAATCTAACTCAAACATGGACATCATCTACCATGAATTAAGGCCACCTGAATCTAGATGTTCATATTCTACAATTGGTATCAAGAGCCATGGTTTCATCCTAGGATTGTTGGTGCTCTAATTTGTAGCTTGGTTTAGTTGGTTCGAATTTTTTTTTTGATGAACACACCTCGAATTGATTATTGGTTGTGGTGATTTTGATGATTTGGTGGTATTGTTGTGTTTTGAGGTGTTGTAGTACTTAACTTTTCACTTGGGTAGGTTGAATTAGTTGATTAGTTTGATGTTTGATGTGATTTAGTGCAAGTTTCTTGGTTGAGATTAGCTTGTTTCTTGGTTGAGGTTAGCTTGTTCTTGGTTGAGGTTAACTCTAAAACAGGAAAAAGACGAAAAAGGACGAAAGTGACTGTTTTGTCTCTATTCTGCGGTTAGCTTTGGTCAACTGCGGTTAGCTTTGGTCAACTGCGGTTATCTTTGGTCAACTGCGGTTATCTTTGGTCAACTGCGGTTATCTTTGGTCAACTGCGGTTAGCTTTGGTCAACTGCGGTTAGCTTTGGTCAACTGCGGTTATCTTTGGTCAACTGCGGTTAGCTTTGGTCAACTGCGGTTAGCTTTGGTCAACTGCGGTTAGCTTTGGTCAACTGCGGTTATCTTTGGTCAACTGCGGTTAGCTTTGGTCAACTGCGGTTACCTTTGGTCAACTGCGGTTAGCTTTGGTCAACTGCGGTTTGCTCATCAGTTTGACCAAAGTTGACTTTTTACGTCAAAACTTCAAACGGTCATAACTTTTGAACCGTAACTCCGTTTTCAGCGAATAAGCTGTCAAAACGTCCGGAACAGGTTGAATATTGTGAGGTTTCACCACGTAGTTGTGAAATGAATTTTTCGAGGCCCAAATCACCTCCGGAGTGAAGTTTTTGAGGTTTTAAGTTTTCAGACCAAAAATTTCACCGTAAAAACTTGCATCAACCGAATCAAGATCACAACTAAACAACATATAACCTTGTCAAAACAAACAATCATCACTCTTAACATAAAATCACATTCAAGAATCCAGTTATCAGGATTGAGTATAAATTTTGGGCAACGACTTTGTTTGAGCTTCAAGAATCCAGGATTGAATATTAATCTGGTTGTGATATTCTCGAGTTTAGTGGATATAATTTCGGGGTATATATTTATGTCGACGTGATTACAGAGTTTTTAAGCTTGTCAGCATTGTGGATGCCTATGATTTGAGTGAGCCTGCAATTTAATTTTTGCGACTTGAGTTACAGTTGACAACTTGCGATTTGATTAACTGCGGTTCGTCAAATTGTGTTTTGATTTGTTGCGACTTGACTGATTGCGATTTGACCAATTGCGATTTGACGTTGCGAGTTAATACTTGCGATTTGACGTATTGCAATTTGGTTGTCTGCAATTTGACTTGTTGCGATTTTTCAAACTGCGACTTGACTTGCTGCAATTTGATCAAGTTGATACTTGACTTTGTTGACTTAAGTTTTGATGATTAGTATTGCAACTCACCCTTTAGATGTTCTTGTTAATTTCGCGGTTACTCTTGATGTTTTTAGAAAATCCCGCGAAAGATTCGATAGGCTGGACTTGGTTTTTGACATATTAAAACTTACGGGATCTGACTATTATCTTCGGGATAAGTTTGTGCTTCGAGAACAGCAGGAATTGGGAAATTACGGTGACTTGGTTGGTGTGTTAATTCACGGGCTGGCATACTTAGTGTCACAAACATCTTGGGGTGGATGGACGCACGATGTTTGGTGACCCTTGCTCGAGTGTATTTAAGGTGATTAGACTTGGATGTTCAAGAAGTGGATATATACAATTAAGGATGGAAGGTTGGGTATATGTCACTACCTATATTTAAAGGAGTTACGTTGTTGTGCTCAATATAGGTTCTAAATCACGATTTTAATGCAAGTATAAGTCTCTAACTTGTCCTTTATCATGCTTCATCAAGAGATTGTTGTTTCTCAAGCTTCTAATGGGATTGTAGTACAAGAACTTCTCAAGAGATGGTCAGACTTAAAGACAGGAGGTGATTTGTTTAGAGACGTGCTTTAACCCTTTACTCACTCTATAGTTAAGCACATTTCATCCAGTGGTCTAGTATATTCCGAACTACTATGAATCATTAATCTGCTAAATCATTGATGAGGAGTCCAGCAAGGTGTTACTACAAGCATGTCTTTATCACCATCTTCTCTGCAGTAGGTTTAAGTGTCTCCTTCCATGTATCTGATTTGCGCATGACAAACTCACGACTATCACAGACTTTCAGTTCTTTGGCAAAAAGGTCATTGCATGTCCTTTTTGAGGGGGAGAATTTGCGCAAGTTTCCTAGCGATTCCGTCTCCTGTAGTGTGAATCTTTGCAGTTCCGGTTTCAACAATTCAGGATTCAGTGGATCAGTCTCTAGAGGTTTGCTCACTCTTTAGCGACTATCTCTAACTTATTGGCAAGTTACTAAGTGATGAGATTCGTGTGATTGGTTAATCATTTTGCAATTAGTGAATTGTTGTAACTTAAGTCGTTTCGATTAATCAAATTGTTATCTGACGTTGTGAGTTAATCCTTACGACTTGACTAATATCAATTTGATATATTGTAACTTGACTTGTCACGACATGACACTTAGTGCGAATTGTGACTCATCCGGTATCTCTCTCTAAGTTTAACTTGTTGAAGATATCTTCCGGTTTCTTTTGTTGACTTTAGTAAAATCCCTAGAAAGAAACATTTCTCGGTTTAAGTCACATAAGTTGTAAAATCCCGTTTGAAGATATTGAGATGTCAACTGTTTCGGATGACATTCAAGCAGCTGGTTCAGACAGCTATGTTTGATTGGTCTGACTATGAGTCTTGGGCACTCCTAAGAATTTGCGCATGTTTCTTCTCACTTTGATTGCTCAACCGCACAAAATGATCACGAAGCTAATTTGGTATCCCTTGCTTGAGGGTGAAGTTGGATTTCACGAAAGAGTATACCTATTTTATCTTGAAATCGGGGATGGTTGGATGCAGGATTTCAATGATAACTTGCTCGCGCATAAGATGTAAGTTGAAGACTTGGGTTATCTAGTTTCCAGAAGTCGGGGTGGATGGTTGAAGACCTGGTTAACTATCACTTAAAGGAGTTACGTTATTGTACTCAGTGTCACACGTAGATAACGTTGTGGATAATCGCAAGAGGTGATGATTGTCTCATACTTTGTCAAGATAGTATTGAGTACTTAGAGATTTGCATGGTTCACAAATTCTCTACACCGTTCTTCCAACAACAATGCAAGCTTAGGTAACAAATTTGAGTAATTCTACTTCATTTTCAAGATTGGTATATCGGGTTCCTTCATCATGTGGTCAAAATTGTTTGTGTTCGAGGTTGGTTAATTGGACAAAGACTTTAAAATTGTGATGTGATCTGTAATTCTCGCATGATATTCTTAACCCAAACTAATGTTTTCCATAACCAAATCAGTCATGCCACATTCAACCTGTTACTATCTCACGGTTTCTTCTTGGTTTTGTAAAATCCCGCGAAAGAACTTATTTCTCGGTTTAAACTATAGATTTGTAAAATCCCGTGATGATGGGCTATGTGCTCTTGACCATGGTCGGGTTAAAACCATTATCAAAGTTCAGCCATAACATCACAAATGGCTAGATTGAGGCATTGAATTGACGAAATGTGACTACGGGGTTAGTTCAGTACTATTTATTTGAGGCTGAAGTGAAATTTCATGGGTGCGTGTACTTAGTATCTGAAGATATCGGGAAGGTTGGATGAAGATTCTTCAAGATCCTTGTTCGAGCTTTCAATACAACGACAAGGACTTGGATATCTAGTTATTTTTTCTTTCTCTCCATTGCAAAATAACTATCACTTTAAGGAGTCACGTTGTAGTGCTCAGTGTCACATGAAGTTGTGGATATCCAAGAGGTGATGTACATCTTATACTTGATGGTTGGTTGGTTGAAGAGTATAGACTACTTAGGGATTCGATGTTGCACGAAGTCTCTACACCGCTCTTTGTCTCACATTATTACAATTTTAAGTCACAAACTCGGGTCATATTACTTCTGTCTCAAGTTCATCATATTGGGTTTCTCTCCATCTGTAGTCATGACATATATCCAACAGAATGATAATGGGGTTGGTAACGAGTTAGCAAGAGAGTAGAAGAAAAGAGAGAGATGACGTTTGATCACTTCAGATCAAGCCTCGTTCTTCAATGACAATGACGTCTGTACACTTCAGTGCAGGCCTCGTACTTCAACATTATGGCGTCTGCTGACAACACTTCAGGCCCCGTTCATCTAAGAAAAGAAAAGTGTATGCTTGAGTGCACTTTATCTTCAAAAGAAGAGGAATCTTCTTATTTATGGCCATTCTCATCAACAAGTTCATGCTCTTTCCGTGCTTATTCTGTTTTCAAGTGGATCGGCGCATATTGGAGTATTCTATTATTCACTTATTCAACCAAAACTTGCATTCGACAGGCATATGCAATTTTTGAGGGGGGGGGGGGGGGAAAGGGTGAATAAACAACATGTCAGTCCTCAAGTACCGTCAAGTGGAGCTTCCTACCGTTGATGGTATTCATATTCACTAGTTCAATCATCAAAAATTGCAGTTGGCTGGCATATGCAATTTTTGAGGGGGGGAAAGGGTGAATATTAATCTACATGTTGGATGATGACTGAGAAATGGTCATACGACTCCTGAATACGTCAGTTCAGGAGTCGTGCTAACCATGGTTCTCCAACACTACATCTTCCTCTCTATTAAGGTGTTGAAGAACATGGTCATGGTATGCATGGTTCTCCAACACTACTTCTTCCTCTCTATCAAGGTGTTGAAGAACATGGTCATGGAATGCTAATCGACATAGTCTCACGGGCTGATTCAATCAGTAACAAAGGGTTTCTAGTCAATGCTTCATGTATACGTCATCAGGCTACATGTACACATAATGATGATGATTCCGATTAATCGTAACCATCATGGGGGAGAGAAATGTGTACACCAAGGACGCACAAAAGGTTCACGTGATCGGGCTTAATCGTGTATTCCGGTGTTGAAAAGCCGCAGAGATGATCAGTGTTTCAACATGTCACCTTGGTATTAATGTTTCACTGTTATGTCATGGTATGATTAATCGTAACCATCAGGGGAGAGAGAATGTGTACATCAAGGACGCACAACAGGTCTACGTGATCAGGGCTTAATATCCAAGGATGGATACACTCTATAGATGATCAGTGGTTCAACTTGTTACTTTGGTGTTATACTAAAGACTGAAGAAGGTCGAGTCGTCAGTCTATTCTTTATTCTCGGATGGGTGTTATCGTCTCATGTGTGCGCTGCGGGCTGATGGGTTATATGTAAAGTTACTGGAAGGCATTTGGTGAGATGAAGATGGTTGGTATTCTGTTCCTCCATATTGGGCAATCTTGAAGTAGGTCGTGTCTACAGTCTTCTCTACATTCTCCGCTATGTGATTAGAAGACTAAAGACGGCATGTATTTGGTTATCAAATGACCTCTTCATATTAAGGTGTTCGTCCAAAGTCTTCCTTCTATTATGGGTGTTCATCAGAAAGGTTGTCAGTCTGGGGGAGAGCACTAATTAGGGGAGAGTGAAAAGTCTGAGTTAATCCCTAATTAGATGTTCTCATATTGCTCTTCAGCAAGTTGATTCTCACAGGATATATTTGAGCTTATTTTGTTCCTCTCACAAGATTTCAAGTATATGGGCGTAATATGTGTTGCTGATTCTGAGGTGTCAAAACCAACAAGGGGGAAGGAGACATACATCGAAACGCACAACGAGTACACGTGATGAGCTTTACACTTCTACTTAATTGAAGTTATTCCGGGAAGACAAATGTCATGACCGCAGAGGAAATCAGTGTTTTAACTCGTTCTTTTGGTGTATTATTCCAACTACGTAGGGGAAGAGATGTAAGAAACAGTTTCTGATGACAAAAGATGTACACAATTGATTGTGTGTGTACTTCGGGTTTCTGAGCTTCATATAATGAGACTGGTTGCATCATTTCAACTACTTGGGGGGAAGTGGTCTCTGGATACTTTTTGGTACGCATTACCTCAGCCTTCAATAGGAAGAATGTTGAGAAGAACTATTCAAGCGTGAGATGATACGTTGCTGATCTATCAAAGCTTCACAATGAGAAGGCTCAAGTTCAAACGACTATTCAGGAGCCTCGAAAGCTTTGGTGGAGAAGGTTTAAGAGATGTTGACTACTGACTTCTACAACATGCAGACCGATATCCTCTTTTCGGTATTGAGGTCAACATCTTCTTAAACTGCATAATATCCTTTGTACATATCTTATACCAATACGTAAATAGAAAAATATAATAACCAAAAAAAATATATATATATATATATATATATATATATATATATATATATATATATATATATATATATATATATTCTTCTCACGACATGTCTCTTGTGTAATCAATATTATGTACGTTTCTAGAAATGTCATTCAATAATGACACGGAATCATACATATGCTTGAGCAAGAGTTTTTCGGTTTCAAATAAAGTCTTTTTCTAAAACATGTCGTTCCTCAAAATATTCTTCAAAAATATGGCTTGTAGTCATTTCAGGCTACAACCCGGACTTCAAAAATATGGTTTGCTATTACTTCAGATAGCAACCCGGTTTTCAAAATTCAGGAAAACACGTCGCCAAAAAGACGGTTGTTCCTAACAAAGGGTGCTGTTCATCCGAGCGTGAATTACTTTATATTCATGCACCCTCGATCTAATGTACGTTTCAGTGCATTATTTCTTGATAAAGAAGAGAAGTCTTCTTTTTATCGCCAAATACTTTCCCTTCTATGATTTTTCCGGAAAGTGTTTGTGCAAAACTTGGTGGTACCATGAAATTTTGAATGAAAATCAAATTGAACTCAAAAGTTTGATAAAATTTTCACTCAATCAATGACGTTAATAGTTTATGAAAATATTTATGCTTTAACATCCGTCATTGATTGAGGGGGAGAGTGATTTCTCAAAATTTTATGTATCAACAAAACTCCCCACACTTTGTACAAAACAAAAACCACAATCCGATTTGTGATAGTTATGTGTCAGAATGAGTAAATTTTTCAAAGAGTTTTCATTAAAACTTCGAATCTTTTGCAAACTCTTCAAATCTGACACATAACAACCTCCCTCACAGTTTGAGGGGGAGCATGAAAAAAGTTCCTTTTATCAGAAAATATTAAACTTGACCGCATTTCTCTCCCAAAAACGCTTTCTAAATTATTTAAATCAATTGAGATCAAAAATCTCGAAAGATTTGAAATTTTTGATCGGGGGAGAGAATGTGATTTAAATATGAAATCTGATAATCAAAAGTGATCTTTTGTACTCAATAATAGGCTCCCACATATGTGCTAAACACTTTCGAATATCGATGCACATATTGAGGGGGAGCAAAAGGCGTTTGTGGAAGTTATACCAAAGACCGACCATTTATCTTTATGCATGGAATTATAAGGTTGGTTAAGGTTAGGTATAAGTTCCCATGATCCACCAGAACCGGAAGGATCTTCCCAGGGACAATCCATAGATAGATTAGAAGTCCTTAGGAATGATTATGAAAAAAGGAGTAAAGTGAGAAAGGGAAGAGTGCGGACTGAGATAGAGCTAGGACTGGAACAAACCCAACAAGGTTCTAGTGATGAAATCTCGGTAAGCACTGAAGGGGTTGAAGATTGAAAAAGAAATATAATGAGAAAGGGTGAAAAGAAATAGCCCTCCAATTATTCAACCTTAGGGCAGAAACCGGGTTCAATACATATGCTACTGGCGGTTACTAAGGTAACGCCGGTATTGAAGACAAGACGTCATGGACCCAGTGACGCACTGCACCAAAACTTCCCAACCACTCAAGTTCTCTTAAAAGAGCTTGTTTCATTCTCACGGGGAACCCTGTGCAATGTATCGACCGCTCATTGCGAGCTATGTTGATACCTAAAACAGGAGACGCCTCTCCAGTCTCCAGGAGCGGATCAAAACGCACTATCGAGTTTAGAGCCAAAGAGATCATCCATAAATCTCGTTAGGACACACTTCCAAATATGCTTATTGTTTCACACAATGTGGAAAATAAGGTAAAATATTTAGAGTCCTACGCATTATCCTTGTGGTATTGCCAGAACATCCGAGTGATATGAAAATATTCACAATGAAGATGGAAATCCTTCTAGAGCGAACATCTTCCAAGCTCTTGGTAGGTGACATGTGAGATCCATCTTGGATCAATGATCAAGTGACAACTGGAAAGCAACAATGGTGCGATTCAACATTGAATCAAACTTGTTCCAGGATATGGATTGACGGATACTTTTGCTAAAACCTTTCAATGTGCTCACATACTAATTTTTCGAGCACATTGATTGTGTATAATCTTTCAAACAAAAGTATTTTTGATGGAAATGTGATTCAAAGTATAAAACTCTCGTCATGTCTCAAAAATGTTTATCATATGACACGCGAGTGATTTCTATTAATCAATTTCTCATCAATCCGTGAATTTCAATTCACCGATTCACTCTATCGTGCTGTCTGCTTTGAGACGTTCCGGTATGAGAACATGCTAAGTATGAAAATTCCAAAGTGGATTCTTTGGAAAATTCACTACTACAAGCTGGAAATTCCTGTCAAGGAGAGTCTTCTTTAAAAGAGACTCTACCTGATCACAGGTCGGTTTTCACAAAACCGGAGGGTAGTCTGTCCTCGCAGAACGAATGACAAAGCCATATTCGTTCTCTATCTTTATTGCTAACTGTTTCATTTCAGGGACACCTATAAAGATGGCGTTGATGGCTCCAGTTTCCAGCTGAATCGGGTCAATCCATACCTCATGCTCACACATCCTCCACACTATCAATGAAGATGAGAGACTTGCTACAGCAAATGTTGAGAGACTACCAACAACGTTTCCGCAACTCTGATGAAAAAGTCTCCTGATCCACAACTCTAAAGTCAAGTCTCCTGATCTAGAAGGGTGTGAGCATGATGGTCCTTAAGTCACTACATCACATGAAGGCAATACGACTATGGATGAGCTTGGAGATTTACCTTAGCCGATGATCTCAAAGGAAGCTCAAAGATCACATATCTTAAAGGAACTCTAATCACAAGTTCGCCTGCTTAAAGTACGAAGTGTGCTGAAATGAGAAGAATCAGATCCTACGAGCTACAAAGACTAAAGAATGCTTAAAGACCAAAGATCTTAACTTCAAAGGTGACCTCGCTTAGGGGGAGATTGTTAGGAATACAAATATTCCAGTAAAAGTCTCGGTCACCTAGTGATTGTAATAGCATTAAGTTAGCTCGTAGTTAGTTTGTTTATTAGTTAATTAGTATTAGTTTAAGTAACACCGTGGAAGAAGGAACGGGTCTTTACCCACTGTATACCTGATCCACAGCCCGGGTGTGGGTGTTTTATTAGTTATCTTGTAGGGACTATTTATATCCCTCTCCACATGTGGAGAGGGTGAGCCTTTCATTTTTAATCTAATTTTTCTTTCTTCTTTTATCTCAAGGTTCCAAACTCTCTCTCTCTCTCTAGTTCTTGAATCTAACTCAAACATGGACATCATCTACCATGAATTAAGGCCACCTGAATCTAGATGTTCATATTCTACAAGAGTCTATCAATAGTTTTTACGAATTAAGAGAAGCGTTCCTAAAAACCTTCCTTAACATGAAAAAGCATAAGGAAAGAGACGAAAGGGTATATTGCTCTAAAAGAAAGAAGAACGAGCCAATGGAAGACTTTGCCAGAAGATTCTTAGCTGAAAGCAGGAGAGCTAAGAAAATGCCAGAGGCCGTGAAAATTGCAAAATTCATGAAAAAAGTGGTGGACGCGGAACTTATAGAGCACATAATCCGTAGGAGAAATGGTAAAAGGGGTCAGGAAATACTGCAAAGTAGAAGAGGCGGTCAGGGACTTGAGACAATGGGAATGACCTTCGAGGATAAACCTATGGAAGAATAGCCGCTGAGGGCATGCTATGCTGTCCGCAGTAAAATAAGCCCTCACGATGCGGCCAGCTGCCTCAGCGACTAACACACACAAGTAGGATGCGACCCAGGATTGGGTACCTTTCCGCAACCTATAGACGTCAGCGAAAACCGCATATCCTGGCTCCAGCCATGATGAAGAACCTAATAAAAGGTGAATACAGGACCTGCGCGGCTAACAAATGCTATTAGCACGACCAGGTCAGGAAGGGCACCTTATGAACCAACTAGGCAGGCTCCAAGCGTGGTCAAGTGTTGATATGACCGAAAACCAGTCAACAAGCAGAAGGCCATTCCATTCATCAGGAACCTAAAAAGGTTCCGAGAGTGTAAGTCCGCGCCCCTTCCCTAAGTGTTGATAATAATCTAACTGTTGACTCCGTGTCAGAATCGGTAAAATGAAAGGATGCTCTAGCCACATGCCTAGGCACGTGACCAGGAGTTATAAATGCTCACACAGAAAATACCGGGAACAACCCCATCTCCCACTATAAATAGCCACCAAAGAACAAATAAAAGTCATAAAAACACAAAAACTTCTCTGAAAAAGATGAAGACGGTGGAAATAGCCCACACATCGACGTGGCACGACAGAAACAACCACCCAATGACCAAGCGTCATAAAATTATGGTCATAACCCACAAATTCATGGTCTGCCCTGATAAGTCATTCAAACCCGAGAACTTAGGTAAAATCCCCATCCGGAAAAGTTCTTAAATGACCACTAATAAAGCTTAGTCGCTCTTAAATGACTACTAATAACATCCAGCCGCACAATCCCACCAATCCCATTCATCCAAGTTCCCCTGAACTTCATTCTCCATCACTCTACTCCGTGAGCCCAATCGACCGCAAACCCAAAAAGGAAACAAAGCGCTATAGGTACACCATAAACACGCATCCTGACCAAAAACTAGGATTGCGTAAAAGGTTAGGGCGTGGCTACGTGCTAGGACTTCCCTTAGGTACCTTATCGTTGGCGGCAAAACACGGGCATCAACGAGGAAGGCTGATAAGTATAAAGGAAAAGATCGAGTCACGGGAAACACGGACGGGAGGGATAGCGGATGGATGTACGCACGCTCGTAGGGAAAAGAGGTAGAAGCTTGAAAACGACATCCAAACATCAAGTGACCCCACCCTTGACCCCACCCTACAGCATAAAGCAACTAGGGAAGGCGAAGAACGCCTCTAATCCCTAAGTTGCAGCCAAGCGCATAGACGCAAGTAGAGGTAAATGACACCAGGCAGAAAAAATGATGGGGTCCGCCCTACAGCATGGTATAAAATTGCCAATTACCATAACCAGCGGCGGCCTTGAGCTGCCCGTTCCAGCTGAGTCCGCCTAACAAGTCTGGCATTAAGGAAAGCTACACAAGATCCGCACTGACAACATGGCAAACAGTCTCTGGACTATGCAAGCACCCATGCTCGCTAAGCCTAAAACACTGAAGAGGATGGGCGCAACAAGAAGAATGCTAGGAACAAGGCGCGCCCACCATAAAAAGTGAAGGCATAAAGACGGAAATCTGTATCCGCAAAGAGTAAAAATATAAGTGTTTTAAATCTGTAATGGTCCGCCCCGGCGGAACACATCTTTAAACGTTTTTAAAAATATAGTCCAACTATGTGTTACTAAAACAGAGCGTGAAGGCTAGCTACCTTCACCATTTTACAATTATAAGTTTACAAACAATCACTTTACAAACGCACACACACGTGAGTAAGAAACGCACACATAAGGGCCCATCCCAAACAAAGTTATCCTGTATAACTAAAAGGGTGGGGAACCTCATAACTAAACCGCAGGTACATAAGAGGGATTGCAAACCCGGTACCGGGAGGATAACCCACAAGTATCCATGTAAGACTAAACAATAAAATTTTGTATCCGTATGTATTTTTGTTAACAGAAAAACGCATAACACATACGTGCGGACAAAGACGCAAACATGTTAGACGTAACTGTTAGCCTCGCTATTTTATAAAGATAACGTCACACAAGTGAAATGGACTAGATATGTAGCATGTTGTGTCCTTAGGGATTACTTGTGTAGAATAGGCAAACATGTAGTGTGATGAGCCTATAAATACCCCTCATGACTCTCCATGAGGGGTGTGGGAAAGTGTGTGTAACTTTCATATTGTCATATTAATATAAACCATTTTCTCCACCTTTCTCTCTCTACTTTCTCTCTCTAGAACCATGATGTATTTCCATCAATCGCGACCTCCGGAAGGTGTTTCTTAGTCATAACAAGTGGCATCAGAGCTAACCACATAGCTTCTTTATTTCACACACTAGAGTTCCTCCCACTCTCTCTCTCTATTTACTTTCTCTCTCTAGATTTACGCTTAAGGTTGTTCTATGGTCCTATATGTGGTATCATTCGCCAAGGAATAATATAGGTTGTTTTAGATTAGACTTTGTCGAAAAAATGAGGATTAAAGTTAATTTTACGGATCAGTTAGTTACTCTTCATACATATTTTCTATCGAGTTAGCATAGGCTTTTACCGAGTAAGGAAGTGCGAAATTCTCGGGGTATCGAGTAAGATAGTCTGCTTATCGAGTTAGTGTAGCAATTTACCAAGTAAGCTTCTGTTTATCGAGTTTGTTTTGGCGAGTTAGCCATTTTAGCGAGTTAGCTATACCACCTTATTGTTTATCGAGTAAGGTCCTTTATAGTTCATCTTTTAGGCAAAACTATACTTTGTTCATTTCTCCTTATCGAGTAAGCAAGTTCTACCTTATCGAGTAAGCAAGTTCTATCGAGTTAGTCACTATCTATCGAGTAAGCCACCTGCAGTAACTAAGTTATAGAGTAACAAAACAAGTATCGAGTAACCAATTATGTTATTTAGTAAGCAAAAAAAAAAAAAAAGATTTTTTTTAAAGGAGACTAAACGTTCAATTTTTACACGAAATTCAAATTTTGGTATAACGTTGAAAATTTTGGTCCAAAATTCAAATTTTTAGTCAAAAATTCAATTTTTTTTGGGTAAAATTTGGCGTCAAAATTTTTAATACTCAAAATTTTCAAACTTCACCAAAAACACACCACGTATAGCTTAAAAGATCCTGATCAAGAATCACAATCAAATGACAACGACTAGGATCGAATTTTTGTGACTATGGGGATAATTCTTTATCACTTTTCTGGGTTTCAAGTTCATTTCAAGGGCATGTGTACTTATTTATCTCAAAGTCTAGGGGTGGATGGATGCATGACTTTCGAAGATACTTGTTTGGGCAATACACTAGTGATTAAGACTTGGATTATCTAGTTATACCCGCTGTAACGAGTTACATTGTAGTGCTCACGGGTTATAACTATCACTTTAAGGAGTTACATTGTAGTACTCAGTGTCGCACGAAGTTGTAGATAGTTCAAGAGGCGGAGATTTCATATACTGTTTGCACGTTTGAGTATATGGATCAACCTATGCTTAAAGGAGTAACGTTGTAGTGGTCAATATAGGTTCTTAGTCACACCATCGTACAAGATTAAGTCACATATCTAAGGGATGTTTAAGTCATTTTCAGATTGGTTATATTGGGTTGTTTCTCTAGTGATTGGTCATTTACTAACTGGTTGGAATTTGAAGAGGTCGCTTATAGGTTGAAGAGAAGAGATGAGATTGTAGAAAAAGAGAGTCATATCTTAGTGACATATACTCACAGAATGTGCTTCAAAAAGCTGTTATGGCTTTTAAATTGCATCAAGTACAAGGTGATTATACGGCATGTACACTACATTATGATGATTCCGATACCTCGCAACCATCAGGAGGGAGAAGAACATGCCAAAAGAAGTAGTGTTTCGTCTTCAGTGATTGGATTGGCCGAGAGAATTGTGCTTAACATCGTGAATGGAGAAGTAGTGTGTGTACATAAGGGCTTATCACCAACTTGGATGCAATGTTATGTGAGTTATATTGTTATGTTGCTCCCCGAACGACAACCATGTTTCTACACTTTTGAATCTACTTTATCCGCTGCGAGATGAAAGAAGAGTTGTCGGTTCAGGAGGGAGCATGAAAAAGAATAAAGGCTCACTAGTTAGGAGGGAGTAATAACCTAGCTAGACCATTACAGTTGAAGTTCAGAGCTACAAAGACCTTTGCCGTTAGTACGCCGAGATCATCGGAAGAGAGAACTTCAAGTCTACCTCAGTATCTAGTCTACAGAGACTCTTCGCTTCAACAACGTCAACATAGTTTACTATTGTTGTAATTTACATTGTTTATGTATTTATAGGTCTCATTGTAACCATTCACGTGTGACGATATCTTGGATGGAGATTGTTATTCTCGCTATTTTATAAAGATAACGTTACACAAGTGAAATGGACCAGATATGTAGCATGTTGTGTCCTTAGGGACTACTTGTGTAGATTAGGCAAACATGTAGTGTGATGAGCCTATAAATACCCCTCATGACTCTCCATGAGGGGTGTGGGAAAGTGTGTGTGTAACTTTCATATTGTCATATTAATATAAACCCTTTTCTCCACGTTTCTATCTCTACTTTCTCTCTCTAGAACCGTGATGTATTTCCATCAACCGCGACCTCCGGAAGGTGTTTCTTGGTCATAACAGTAACTTTAGCAAATAAATAAGCCGCAAACAGGTTGAACGCAACCTTAGCTCAATAACAAGATGCGGACAGGTTAAACATATCCTTAAGCGCAAAACAAATACGTTCAAAAAAGCAAAACATGCAAGACATATGCAAAGAACGTGAAGGGGTTTGTATATGGGTATTAGGAGTGATTATATGATATATACTCGATAATCAAATCACATAAATGTTTGTAAAAGACTAACTGTACTGTATAGTGTTTGGACTCTTTTTCTGACTATCTAAGGAATACATTAGCAGATCTTAAAACCAAACGCAGAAGATGTTTATCCAAACACTAAAACTGAGTGATAAAAACATAAAGTACAAAGAAAATAAAATGAAGAGTCATTGTTTTGAGCTAAAAAATCAGCATATCAATCTTTATCTCCTACTTGTTAAATTAAGCATGGAAACATAAACTTACTTCCGAAAGGATTATATGCTCATGATTAGGCATGCTGTTTAAAAGAGAGAACAACCTATTACGGTGCCAAATAGAGTCCATACCAGTCTCAAGTTTGACCAAGTTTGGAAACACGAGAAGATTTGTTACACGAATGCCGGTGAGGTTCTGCATAAACGAAACAATCGACAATTTGACATCATCATCACGCACGAAGCTATGTACACAAATAATAATAATAATAATAATAATAATAATAATAATAATAATAATAATAATAATAATAATAATAATAATAATAATAATAACAACAATAATAATTATCTGTCAAAAATTGGTTTGACGATCCATAATTGCCATATCTTCAATATCTGTTTTCTATTTAGTCATAACTCAACAACTACGTGTTAGGATAAAATAAATATGAGCAAATCTTAATTGAGCAATTTAGGCAGAGAATGCTTTTAGCTGTAACAATAAACATGCTATATTTATATAAGAATAATTGACTGAACATTTGATAAGTAAACATACCCTTATAATTTCATTGGTCAAGGCCAATATTTTTGCTGAGGAAACACACATCAGAAGCTCATTACAAATGGATCCGTTAATGCTAACACGAGTTTCAATAATACACAATGGTTCGATTGAAAATTTGTATGGGTACATCTGACCTATAATGTCAAGGTTTTCAATTTTAGGGGCATCAATATCAACCACTAAAACCAATGAAGCACCCCGAGTAAAATTTATACCCAGTCTCTTTAAAAATGGCGAAGAGACCTTAAAAATATCCAAGTTATCATCTCTTATCAGTCTCTCGACATAAACTTCTTCTAATTATGGGCAACCAGATATCAGATTTGTGAGAAAACAATCGATACCAAATCGATTTTCTTTAAACACAGCAAACCAGAATCCATTTTTAAACACAACAAAACCCCCCCCCAAACCAAGTGAATTAGAATAAGAAGATTCATAGATTTGGCCTTATATTCACATATTGCCTAAAAGAATCGGCAGTATGTTCCACCAAATAACGTCAATACTAACCACAAATCTGACGTAGTTAAGACGGGCATGTTTTATATCATGAACGTATCTGAGAACCTGAATAAACCAAACAAACAGGAACTGAAACTGTAGTTTTGAAAATACAAAACAAATGGGGTTGGTCTGTTGCACATATATGTGGCCCATAGAAGAAAGCCCGGTCTCCTAATATAAAAGTTGATGAGAACTTTTTGACTAACCGATAAAGACCTCAAGTACTTGAGGCTGGTTGGACATTTCAAATCTTGTAGCAAACTTGTAGTCCAGAAAACAGTTCAGTATTCTACACATTGAATGTGTGAATAAATCTATACGCATATAACAACATTAAACAGCAAGACATGTTCATACTATGAAAAATATTAAACAAGCAGAAGAAACAAGCAAGCAGAAAGGTAATGCCAATATCCAAAACTACCATAGATTTGAAACTAAATTATAGCTTAAAATGGTGTTCAACAAAATTGTTGGAGGGTATGGTCATAAAACCAACAACAAGCATAACCACCAACAACAAACTTAACAACAACTAAAAAACAGAACAACAAACTTGCCCTTGCAACAATTCATAACAATCCTTAAATATATGAACTGCCATCAGGATCCTGGAGAGAATTTAGATGAATTTGACACACGCTGGATCCACGAGGGAAGCTTAATATTTTTTCGACCCTATTTGGATGAAATCTATCAGCATTTATTGTGAGCTTCTCCAAGTTATTTGAGTGTTTCAGAAGATACTTTATAAAGATGAACTCTTCATGTGTTCCGGTCTCATTGTTTATTAAGATCTCCTTCATATTAAGACGCAGACAATCCGGTGCCTCCACAGGTGGGTTCCAATCATAAATTAGGTAGATACGATGTGAACGAAATCTCTACAGATAATAATGATAAACATCAACAATAATCTAATTAGCTTATGAAAGTATGAGATGTCAATCATCAGTTAATTTAGTGGAACAGAAGGGGTTCGTATATGGGTTTTGGGTATGATACTCAATAATCAGGAGCACATAAATGTTTTTAAGTAACTAACTGTATGATATATATATATATATATATATATATATATATATATATATATATATATATATATATAGTGTTTGGACGCTTTTCTGACTATCTAATATTTTAAGGTGCAATACAAAAATGACCATTTAAGGAATATATTATCATATAACTAGAACCAGAAGAAGTTTTTCAAACACAAAATCTGAGTGATTTTAAGATAATGCGTTTCAACACACACGTCCAAACAACCCAAAAATACGAGTAAAAGTAAAATGAAATGAAGAGTCAATGATTTGAGCTAAAAAATCAACATGTCACTCTTTATCTCCTGCTTCTTATTAAATTACGCTTGGAAACATAAACTTACTTCTGAAAGGGTTATATGCTCAAGAATAGGCATGCTGTTCAGAAGAGACACAAACCAACTCGGGTACCAAATAGAGTCCATACCAATCTCAAGTTTGACCAAGTTAGGAAACACGGGAAGATTGTATACACGAGTGCCAGTGAGGTTCTGCATAAACCAAACAATCGACACTTCGACATCATCATTATGCATGAAGCTATATATACACAATTTTTTTTAATTATCCTTCTAAGATTGTTTTGATTATCCATAATTGCTTACTATAAGTCATATCTTAAACATCTGTTTTCTATTTAATCATAACTCAACAATTACGTGTTAGGATAAAAAGCATATGAGCATATCTTAATAGCGTAATTTAGGCAGGGCATACTTTTAAATGTAACAATAAACATGCTATATTTATATAAGAATAATTGACTGTACATTTGATAAGTAAACATACCCTTATCGTTTCATTGGTCAAGGCCAATATTTTTGCAGTTGAAAGACATATCAGAAGCTCATTACTAATGGATCCGTCAATACTAACGTGAGCTTCAATAATACACATTGGTTCGATTGAAAATTGGTAGTTGTACATCTGACCTATAATGTCAAGGTATTCAATTTTAGGGGCATCAATATCAACCACTAAAACCATTGAAGCATCCTTAGTAAAATTTATACCCAATCTCTTTAAAAATGGTGAAGAGACCTTAAAAATCTTCAAGTTATCATCTCTTATCAGTCTCTCAACATGTAATTCTTCTAATTCTGGGCAACCAGATATCAAATTTGTGAGAGATTTATCACATGAGTAAACAACCGATACCAAATCGATTTTCTTTAAACATGGAAATAGTACATCTCCTGGCACATCCAATACAAACTTGCCCTGTAGTGTAAGAGCAACAACTGTTTTGCATGTCTTAAACAATGGCCAACAAAACCTAATTCTCTTTCTATGATCATCTGGAAACATAAGTTCAATTTCTTGAACTTTATACTGAGAAACAAGAGTACACAGCAAAGCATATGCACGTCTATAATTACAGATTTTAGAATAACTAATTGAAAACCTTTTAATAGGCTCGGTGCCACGAGTAGCAAGCGTTGCATCCACAAAACTGTGAAACTTGTTGGCTTGTTGAATTGACACACAAGATGGCATAACAAACCGAAGGTTTGGAAGAAACGCACAAATTTCTGTCCACTTGTAGGATAGAATGCGTCTACGATTTGCTTCAGATTCGGGAAGCAGGCATAGGATTTTTTTAAGCACATCCACTGATAATCTGGCAATTATATCTTCGTTAATTTCATCGGTGTCTGCGCATGAATTTTTCTGACTGGGCTTTTTATGGGATCGTAAAAGCATGGTTAATTTAAGAACTGAGAATTAGGGTTGTGATTGATTGAAATAATTTTGTGGGGTGTTGAAATAATGGGGTTTTGGGTCGGGATGAAAATGAAATGATAATTTGGTTTATATGCAGAAATCATTTCAAAAATAGTAATGACATAATTAGACCATGTGCTATTTCTTCTAACTTTCTTACAAAAATAGTAATGACATAATACCACACCATTACGAATAATTTACTCGATGAATATTTAACATTTATACTTTTAACTGTTACGTTTATGACTACAAAAAGACGATTAAGTACAGTGGAATGTGGCTGAAGTACAACATTAACCGCAAGCAATTGCTTGACACAACCACAAATCATTTATGATAGGCCATAAATGACAACTAGCTACAACCACTAAGACTAGTAAACCAAAACCAGCATAAAATAATATACATAAAAAAAATTTATGTAAAAAATATAAAACAACCTAGTTGAGACAAAATCTTGAATCCAACAGCTTTTAATTGAGCAGGAGAGAGGTCCAAATCATTTTCATCATAATTGTTACCATCACCCGTGTCCGCTTTCCATTGTTTATAAAGACTATGCTCTTTACCTCCACTTCCATAATACAACGACACGTAATCTTTGGCCTAGTGGTATGTGAATTGCTCACCAACAAAGCAATTATGAGTTTAGGTCTATTGAGTACACTTGTGAGATATATTGTGACATAGGTGGTTTAAGGTTGTGAAAAAAATTGCGGCTTAAAAAAATAAGGGATAATGCATATATATCAAAGCATATGTGGCTTTCATTCAAAGAGAGCAACCAAATGAAGCATTTGTCGGTACACAAAATATGAGTGTCAACTACAACGATGATGCATCCACCTGTCATGAAGTTAGCTAACAAACCGAGCTATCTATAATATTAGACTATATAGCCAAATATGTGCTTTTTTAGAGTGGTAGCTCGGCTCAAACACTAAAAGGTTTCTATGGATAGCATGAAAAAGCAAGTCTTTGTTTGATTTTTGGGCGAGTTCTTTTAAAAGAAAAGTTTTTAAATGGCTTTACAAAACTGAATGTTTAACCATTTTTTTTTCCAAAATGAACTTTTAACATATTATCCATTAGATTCATTCCGGGGCCTCTTTTCGACCAAACACATGTCCCTACGCGACCTTGTAGGCGACGAATTTATTAAAATGACACTAAAAAGTAAAAATGCAACTTGGATGACCTGATAATCCCTTTAGGTGACCTCCTTGGCAACCCTACAAGTTTGTATACGACCTTAATGCCTTTAGGCGACCTTGTGGGGTGACTTTAGGTGACTTGTACATTCTCAACAAAATGGGGTGACCTTGTGGGGCAACCTTAGGTGACTCACATGTTTAGTAGGAAACCTTGACCTCCTTCTATCGACCTTGTGGCTATCTAGGTGACCTGACATTCTATGTGACCTTTACTAGGTGACTTAATTTCTGGATGTACAAAAACTGAACAATGTGATGTGTGTAAAATGGAATTTGATGTGTGTTTTTGGTTGGGATATTTATGCATAGATTTAAGAGATGAAGGGAATAAAAGGGATAAAGATAGTGAAGGAGATCGAGATGTTTTGTGAGATGGTGAAGGAGATGTAGGAGAATGTAGATGAAAGGAATAAAGGGAATAAATGTGGAATTAACAATGTGCAAAAAAATTAGTTGGAAGTCATGTGCAGGTTCATTTTGGTAAAATGAGAAAATATGGTCTAGATTATTAAATGGATTGTATTTTTGGTCTTGATAGGTAATTGGTTTTTCTTCTAAGCCCTCAACTTAATTAAGTCTCCTTACAAAATGACTTTATGGAGATGGAGAACCGAGGATTACATGCTTTTGAAAAAGGTTGTGCTTTACTTGGGATTCTACATAGTAATATCCCTTATCTTTCTTATTATTTGTTCATATAATTGGTTTCGTGGATTCTATAAATTTGAAGGTAATTTTCGTCTTTAATTTATTCACACTTGTGATGGCAAAATTCTGCAGTAATAAACATCGCCTTCGACAAATCTTAAAGGATTTTACTTTGAAATTGTTGAATTTTAGATTTTAATGAATCTAATTAATTCAAGTTGGACTAAATTAGGGATATAGTTTAAACTATGAAAATGGCAAAGAGCATACACAAACTGTACACTAAACATTATCAACTCAAATCCAAACACACATGTTAGCATATATAATAATAAATGTAAAATCTATCCAAGACCCAAAATCCAGATTAAATTTGTTACACCTACTACATAAACCGGTGAAAGAAATAGCTTAACGCTAATAACCAAGGTTATCAAGATCACAATCCTAATTATGATCATTTTTGTCTCCACAAGATCGGATTGTAAGATCTAACCGGGGATAATAAGATCCTACAAAACTATAATTTTTTTTAGACAGGGGTTGTAGTATTATATAGTTCCAGTAAAATTTGATATAAAAGACGAGTTTAAGTGAACATGGATGATACTGTCGAAGTTTAAACATCTACTAATATAAACATTGTAATACATACAATTACTTCATGTTTTAGTCGTCTTATAAATGTTTTGGGTAGAAAAGAATACGACATGAGTATAGCTGGGTCATCTATAAAGGATAAAATTCTGACATAATTTGGGAAGTGGGATTAATTTATGTAAAAAGTTTATTTAATAATAAAAATTGTGCTTTATAGTAGGATCGTGATCGGTAGCGATCATATGATTTTACTAGCTAACTTACGATTTCACTTCGATCCTATGCTATCTCCAATCCTAGTTTGATCTTGCAAGGTTTTCTGATGTATGATCGTAAGATCATACGATCCTACTATTATCAATGGGCCTCTGGTCTAGCGGTATGGAGGTTTTACCCTCCTAGGTAAGGTCTCAAGTTCGAGTCTTGTTTAGGGCGATAGAGGTTTCCTCCCGCGTGCGTAAAGGGAAGGGTGCCATTGCTTTTGGGCTGGACCAAACCTGGTTGTGTGTGCTCGCTACGTCTTCTAGGCTAGGGTCCATGTAGCCACAATTGCCGTCCAAAAAAAATAACCATGCTATTAACTAATCTCATAAAGGGTTGATATACAGATGCACGAGCTGGTCCTTCTTTCTAACCTTGTTTCTATGAGATCAAAGCACCCAACAAAACACAATTATAACACCTAAAACAACATGATTCTTGTTGGGCCAATTCAGAGCCCAAAGTCTCTTAGTATAGATTTGAATGAAAAACAAGCTAAGTCTTTACATATGGTGTAAATCAGTTTAGAGAAACGATGGGAACTGTCATGTTGTTTGGTTTCTCATGTAGAACGTTAAGGACCCAACGAGATTGATAAGGATCAAGAAGCTCGTGTAATACATAAACAAAGACCATACTTTAGTGTTGTGAGGCAATATTTGCCCCCAAGTGTGTGAAACTTGTGAAGTTTTGTATGTTACCTTCTATTTATAGAGAGGCTAGTAGGGTTTTGAGATAAACCCTTGAAGGATGACGGCTGCGAGAGAGCCAAGTGTTGATCATCTAGGGAGAAGACAAGGAGGACAGGTGGTCATAGTTCCTTGGCTCGCACAAGAGAGTGTTATATCTCTTATTTTGTTGGTCGTGTGTTCCCCACTGTGCTATGTCAGACTCGTACGTCTTAACCATAAGTGACAATTGTGAACACTTGGGAGAATTATGGAGACGACCCCTATGGTAGCATTAGTACTACTCCTATTGTTGAGAAAATTGGGAAGCTTGAAAAGCTAATTATTGAGGGGAAAGTTACTCTTGTGGATGATGATGGTAAACCTGTAGAAAAGATTGATTTAAAAAAGAAGGAGCAAGATGCGACTACTAAGCCTAGTATCTCTTCATCTATGTGAACTTCTTCAACCAAGGTCGGGTAACCCATTCTCTAAGGTGGGTAATGTGGTTGTTTCTGATAGGCGACGATGAAGTTCTGGAATATCCTAACGAGACTAATAGTAGTGGAGGGAATGACAGGAGTTTTCTGGCGCAATGGAAAGATGGTATATGTAACTACAATGATTATGATTATGATTACTTTGATGATTGTGGTCTATCTGCGGCCCAATTAAAGGCTGCTGCCATCCGATATGTTGTTTTTCCTTTGGTTAGCATAAAGGTTGATGTGTCTTAGTTTATGCTTGCTTTAATGGTTATTCAAGCGGTTGTTTGAGGTTAATGTGGCTTATCAACCACTTTCATTTACTTAACTATTTTTTGGAGTAATATATTTACTGGGTGGAGGCCCTTTACCCAAAAAGACAGTTTGGAACAATTGTCTCCTACGCATGTACAATGCGGCCTAAGAAATGTTACCATTGCACACTATGTCTCCCACTTAAAAGCCTCTGCTTGATTCTCCAAAATTTTTGCAAAGAACTTGCCCTTGTCATGTATTCACATGTCCACCATTCATGAAAACCCATATAAGCCCGGTTAAATGAATCAACCTAACATGTGTATGAGTCCTATCATGTTTGGAGTCCAATAAAAAAACTCATCACGCCACACGCCTTAGTCTTTTCACGCCTTACTCACGCCATGCCTAGAGTTGACTTCTTGGTCTATTTCGTAACGTGGAGGTCACGCATCACGCCTTAGTGCCGCCATGGCGCTCCTTCTAGAACCATGCTTTTAAATTTAACAATAAACATTCTATATTTATATGAAGAACAATTGTGTGAACATCTGATAGGTAAACATACCTTTATAGTTTCACTGGTTAAGGCCAAAACATACATCAGAAACTCATTACTAATGGATCCGTTAATGCTAACGCGAACTTCAATAACATACAATGGTTTGATTGAAAGTTTTTATGCCTACATCTGTCCTATATATTAGATGATAGATTATATGTTTGCCCAAGCCCGGTTTATGGGCTTCGGTCCATAAAATATATCTAGGGTTTTCTATGTTACCGTGTACTCTATATAATGCCATGAATAATAAAGTGTAATCCATGGGTTAATATCATTCAACATGGTATCAGAGCGGGTCTGATCCTCAGACCTAAGTGGCTAAGTTGTGCCGCCTCTTCTATGGCACCCTGTCAAACCCTAGCTGCCGCCATTTATCCATTTTCCATAATGATAATGATAATGATTATGATAATAACAATAACAATAACAATAACAATAATAAATCTATGCTATCGTGAATGATCTTGAGACCTACTCGGTCATCAAGTCACCACTTTTATACCACCTCGCCAAAGTCTTTTTCTCTTTATTTCTCCAAGCCGTCCCGGCTAAATTTTCTTTTTCACCACTTAATTCTGTTGTGTATTCTAATTCTGTTTCGTATTCTCATGGTTGACTGGGTAATCGTGTTGTCTGGTTAAAATAAATAAATAAATAAAGTCAAAAGCCTCTTCTTTAATAGTTTTTACGAATATTATCTTTTTCCTATTAAAGTTTTCTTTTGTGTACTTCTTTTTCTTAATAAATCATTTCTTTCTTGTTTTGCATTCATAGAAAAAGAAAGCAAACACAAAAGCATTAAACATGGTCAACTTCATATAATCTTAGATAGTTTGATCTTATAATTACTTTGTGTAACAACCCGCATTTTCATGACATTTCTTCTATTCACTATTCATCAGTTACTATTCATCGATTACTATTCACCGGTCACTATTCACCGGTCACTATTCATCATTTACTATTCATCGTTTTCGGAGTCAGTTTGTGATTCCGAGAAGCGTTCAGAAATTTTACTATTCATGTGACACTATTCATTTCCGGAAGGAAATCACTATTCACGATTGTCGTTCGTCATTTCGTAAACTGAGTTTACGAGTCTTCAAATTCGCGTAACCAGTTAGGTTTAGCTGCGAATTCATGTATCATTCATTAATGACACTTTGTATAGACTAGAATAGTCTACACATTATCATCATCACTTGAGAACCTACACGGATATGCATTATTTCCATTTACGTATGCTTAATTGGTAATTAACGATACCACTCAGTTTTACTACTAACGTATACCCAATACTCCCGACTATGATCCTAACATATTTACATACTCATAATAATAATATAAACATTATATTATTAATTTACCCGGTGTTTTGAAACCAATGGCTACATTTTACGGTCGGAGCTTATTACTCCGTCGGTTTGCGTTATTTCAAAACGATAATTATTCCAACACCCGATTCTCATCAGGAATAATATTTTACAACTTTTACAACTTCGTCGTATTTTATTTCACCTTGTTAACATTTATTTTTAGTTAACTCGGTACCCGATAACACCTAAAATACAAAATACATAACTAATACTTAAAAGTGGAGACAAACTCATTTAATGAGCCACCAAGCCCCCTTTTTTCTCTCCATGTTTGCCGCCCCCTTGCCCCCCCCCCCCCCTTGACCATTGACTTAGACCAAAGACTTTGACTTGGACCATATATATATACTCCTTTTTCCACCACATTTTCATTTTACACTAAACAAACTAGCACCAAAAACTCATCTCTTCTTCCTCCCTTGTGTGTGGATCGACCAAAGGAAGAACACCAAGAAGAAACCATCAATTTTTGAAGTCCAAGTTATAATCAAGTCTTGATTGTATCCCTAGTTAGGATTTTGAAATAAAAATCCCTAGGTTAATTACATATCTTCATCCAAATCATCTCAAATCTTCAAGTAAGTTACTAATAATCTTTTCTACTCTTTTAAACATCTATTTTATATATTTTCATGATCTAGTAACAAAACATGCAAGTATGTAAGATCCATACCACTTATTACTCATTTTGTTTTTATAAACACTAGATCTATAATTTTTATTAGAAATCTCATGAGATCCACCAAGATTGGTGATGTTTAGGAACCCATGACACCCTAAGAAGGTGTATGGTAGGATTTGGTATTTGTGAAGTTGATTTGAGATGGTTTGGTTAAGCCTTGAACAAGTTACAAACTAGAAGAGTTGATTTTTACAAATATATAAAAGCTGCTGTCCCTCTTTGTGAAACGTGGGAAACTCAGGGTCTAGGGTGTAACTTTGGACCAAAGATTTAGAAAATACATTCCGAGACAAAACTATGGCCGAAAACGGGGATAAAATCCGAGTTACGACGAAAAAGATATGCTATTTTCAAGATTTACGACGAAAACTATATTTTCTGAAATATTGAATCTGTCCCGATTTTTCTAGCTAGGAAAACTGAGATTAGATGATATCTTGACTAGCCGAGACCTTGAAAAACCTAAAGTATACTTGAATACCTTCGCGGGGATATAAAGAACATAGAAAACGGGCTTATAACGAAAAAGATACAAGTGTTTGAAATCCGACGATATATATATATTTCCATCAGCTTTTTACACTAATAGAGTTTTGACGTAAACCGTCTTTGGAAGACACCACTTTCACGGCTGTTTTTCTTTATGATCGGATCAGTTTGAGTCCGAGCCGTAGTTTTATGAAATCAAGATCTCCCAGCAAGCTTTTCAAATCATTTGGCCGTTTGATCATTGGACTCTTAACGAATAAACTACGACCTCATCTATATACCCGATAAACTTTATATTTTGACAGCTTTTACTATAATGAAATTTCCTAAGTGTTGAACATAATACTTTCAAGTAACAACAATGAGAGTCGATTTTCTCATCGATCGAGACCTGTATCGCCAAAAGTTAAATAACACGACTTCAAGATATTGTTACAGGGTTTTCAAAAAACGCCGAGTTTGACTATTAACACTTATCGTACAATATTTCGCGACTAGTTTTGCGAGGCCATTTTGGTCATATTTTCAAGTAATGAAAATATTATTTTTGCGGCGAAAACCTTATATTTACCGATAAAACACCAAACGAGGATCGTGGAGTACCTTTTCAACACAACTACATGAAAAGTGGGTATTAACTTAACGAGACGTCAAAAATGTATTTTTGACGATAAACACTATTTTCAAAACTAACGAGTGGTATCGATAACATACGTACTTGCATGTGTAGCATCATTTCGTTTCTTACATTAGAAACTATCATTCATTAGGTTGCGATTAGAGATCGTGCCTCATTTCAGTGTATCCACTTTTGTCATCATAGCTATCGCACCAGGTGAGTTCATACCCCCTACTTTTACTTGTTTTTATAACTGTTTTGGGGGAGAATACATGCTCGTTTTTGACTAAACTCAATGCTTGAATGCGCAATTGTTTACTTAAACACTACTGTTTCTTTGAAGGCTTGATTGATTATTCAAATGCACCTATGTGTATATCAGTTGCATACTTGATTATTTTCTCGCATACACAAGCGTTTTATAAACATGCAACACACTTTATGAACTCTTGCTTTTATGCAACCCACTTTATGAACTCTTGCTTTTATGCAACCCACTTTATGAACTCTTGCTTTTATGCAACCCACTTTATGAACTCTTGCTTTTATGCAACCCACTTTATGAACTCTTGCTTTTATGCAACCCACTTTATGAACTCTTGCTTTTATGCAACCCACTTTATGAACTTTTGCTTTTATGCAACCCACTTTATGAACTCTTGCTTTTATGCAACCCACTTTATGAACTCTTGCTTTTATGCAACCCACTTTATGAACTTTTGCTCTTATGCAACACACTTTGTGAACTATTGCTTTTATGCAAACACTTTTATGGACCACACTGAAACTTATGCTTTATTTACACTATTACGCGGATTAGCCTAAGCCCTTGAATCCCACTATGCCCAAACTCATGAACCGTCAATTCCTGCTGGGAAGCGCGAATGTTATAAATAGATCTATTGGTGGTGACTCCCCCGTTCGGTTTGACCGGATAGGCAAACGCGAGCGTATAACATGTCGAATTACAAGTGCAACGGGATCAACACTTGCCGGGCCTTTATATTTAACATGCTTCTAGAGCATGCACACTGTCGTAGCTTCGGTTGCATGAACTTAGCGCTAGCGTAATAGACTATTTTTCTATGTGATATTATATTTGTTGTAATGATCACACACACTACTCATGGTCCACAACTCTGATTTTACTGTAAGGTAAACTTTATTTTTATGACATTGTGAGTTACACAATGGTCACAACACTTTATTTTTATGACATTGTGAGTCACACAATGGTCACAAAACTCTCTATTGAACCCACAACACTATTGTTTTAATACAAACTTATGAACTCACCAACCTCGTGTTGACACTCTTTAGCATGTATTTTCAGGTTTTAAGCAATGGCACGCTACTGGAGGTTTTGGCAGGGCATGGCATGGTCATAGAAGACTCTGATATCCACTTGGGGACCATTTTAAACTATTTTACGGGCCTACTTCCGCACTATATTTTAACGATGTAAATTCAATACTTTTGGCTAAATGATTTTATTCTAAATGATTGAAGTGAAAACCAGTTTTGAACTTGTGTTGTAATACCAATTGAGTTACACCCCAGCTACATGTATGCTTCCGCTGGACCCGATTTTGGGGGTGTGACAGATTGGTATCAGAGCTTTGGCTATAGCGAACTAAGTGTTTTTAAAACCTAGACTATAGCTACTTTCACGAAAACATAACCCTATGACCGTCACGTGCCTGCCTGCCAAGCTGAAGCCTCATTTGTGGTTAGTTGCTGACATAGGTGATGAGATTTGTGTCTCATTATCTGATATACTATATTCATTTATTATAGTTGATTACTATAACTGTCTTTCATATAAGCATGCTCATGTATCGTATATGTCACCACGTTATGCTTTTCCTTGCATAGCTTCATAATTTGACCTCGAGTTTGGTCACTTGCTTTTGTCTTTCAGAACATTTTGGTATTTGGGAAGGACATAGTCTTAGTATAACTGAGCTGAGTATTTCAAAATTCATGGAACCTCGGTGGAATATAGACTGGTCATCTATATTCAACCTGGGATAGTGAGATATAGGCTGACCACCTATGTCTGACTCAGAAATGAATTTTGCAATATTGAGAATGGTTATAATAAAATTCTGTCTGGATTGAATTCTCTACTCAATTCCCAAATGTTTCATTTATGTATGTATAAACACTCGTTGGCAGAACATTCATACTTTTCACCATCTCGTTAACCACCGATTGGAAGCACGCAAACTGGTCATTTCATCTCATGGACATTTACGTCTATGCACGATACACTTATATCACAGTGTTTTCTTTCATCACAATCTTATTATGTGCAGTTGTCACAATCTTTCCCCTTCTCACCCTCATTATCATTTCCTTTCCCCATCCCCATATATAAGGGATTAGCTAACACTCTATACACTCCGATGTCACTCACCCCTCACTACTCCCTATATTGATAAGTGGATATTATCAAAGACCTCCCTAGGAAAGATTTTCCATACCATCTAAAAGGAGGATCCCTCTGTACATTGAAACCATTCAAAACTCAACAGAAATCTCAGGATACCACAAAACCAATCGAACCACTATCACTGGCCTGATTGCCACAATTCCCCCATCTGGAAAGTATTGGGTTGACTGAATTACAAGATTAGTTTCGATGCGAATGCTCACTAAGCAACACTATAGAGATACATCCAACCTCCTAACCAAGACTATAGAACTTTCAGTTGAACATGTCCTCACCAATAGACTTTATTCAAACATGTGAGACACCTATGCATTTGTGCAGACATACATACCTGGCTATTTTTATCCTCTTGATACGTTCACTTTAAATGGATTTTTTTTCTCCAAACTACCGTTATACAAAACACTTTTCTGAGGCACTTATTCTGACAAGCAAATTCCTTTTGGTTAATCTTTCACAAAACTATTGAATGATTAGAAAATTTTAAACATCAATCCTTGGTCAATCATATTATCCACCTTATGTTGAAAATTATCCTATCTTGCATAACTATTAAATTTTGAAACATCAAGAAATACGTTACTTTAAAAAAAAAGCCGTTTGCTTAAAGTTGTAAAGGGAAGGTTTATGAACAAAACACACAATCTCAAAACAAACTTTGAAAATCAATCACTATATTACATCACTTATACATTTAGGATTTTGTGAATTTACGACATTGAACTTGGGGAAAATCTTAGTAATGGAAACTAAGCATCGCAGGTGGAAAGAGACTCAATTCCTGAAATCCGGCGGAGGATCACAACCTTATCCTAATCTATTATTTTCAACAACACCCTTTGACGGACTTAACCTTGTAAGTCTTTCCAAAACAAGATTCCTGATACCCATTTCAATTATCCCTAATAATGGAATTTGATTCACCTCAACTCCTAACGATTTCATTAAGATCTCTTTGAAACCACACCACCTATCATCTGTAGACCAATGGTCAGAATTTGAGGTTGTTTCAAATATAGGGAGATATGCCCAAATCGGGTGTGATTGACACTAGAAATGGTTGGACTAACCACTTGCCATAAATCAAATTCAGTTGCAACCATAGTTACCACACGAGCTTAGAGACTACACCATTCGAAGCACTCTATGGCCGAAGTGCCAACATCCATTGACGGATTGAAATTGGGAAAAGCCCAACTCTCTAGTCCAGTAAGCATTCATGAACCCGATATACACTGGACCATTCAACATTTCTGACAGAGTAGGCCTGGTGGCCGTCAGACTTGAACCTTGTTAGAGCTCAATAGCTCACACGATAAGAATCATCATCTTTTCACCAATACAACTTCAGAGACCAACACAAACTGAACTTCGGGACGAAGTTCCTTTTAAGGGGGTGAGACTGTAACAACCCGCATTTTCATGACATTTCTTCTATTCACTATTCATCAGTTACTATTCATCGATTACTATTCACCGGTCACTATTCACCGGTCACTATTCATCATTTACTATTCATCGTTTTCGGAGTCAGTTTGTGATTCCGAGAAGCGTTCAGAAATTTTACTATTCATGTGACACTATTCATTTCCGGAAGGAAATCACTATTCACGATTGTCGTTCGTCATTTCGTAAACTGAGTTTACGAGTCTTCAAATTCGCGTAACCAGTTAGGTTTAGCTGCGAATTCATGTATCATTCATTAATGACACTTTGTATAGACTAGAATAGTCTACACATTATCATCATCACTTGAGAACCTACACGGATATGCATTATTTCCATTTACGTATGCTTAATTGGTAATTAACGATACCACTCAGTTTTACTACTAACGTATACCCAATACTCCCGACTATGATCCTAACATATTTACATACTCATAATAATAATATAAACATTATATTATTAATTTACCCGGTGTTTTGAAACCAATGGCTACATTTTACGGTCGGAGCTTATTACTCCGTCGGTTTGCGTTATTTCAAAACGATAATTATTCCAACACCCGATTCTCATCAGGAATAATATTTTACAACTTTTACAACTTCGTCGTATTTTATTTCACCTTGTTAACATTTATTTTTAGTTAACTCGGTACCCGATAACACCTAAAATACAAAATACATAACTAATACTTAAAAGTGGAGACAAACTCATTTAATGAGCCACCAAGCCCCCTTTTTTCTCTCCATGTTTGCCGCCCCCTTGCCCCCCCCCCCCCCCCTTGACCATTGACTTAGACCAAAGACTTTGACTTGGACCATATATATATACTCCTTTTTCCACCACATTTTCATTTTACACTAAACAAACTAGCACCAAAAACTCATCTCTTCTTCCTCCCTTGTGTGTGGATCGACCAAAGGAAGAACACCAAGAAGAAACCATCAATTTTTGAAGTCCAAGTTATAATCAAGTCTTGATTGTATCCCTAGTTAGGATTTTGAAATAAAAATCCCTAGGTTAATTACATATCTTCATCCAAATCATCTCAAATCTTCAAGTAAGTTACTAATAATCTTTTCTACTCTTTTAAACATCTATTTTATATATTTTCATGATCTAGTAACAAAACATGCAAGTATGTAAGATCCATACCACTTATTACTCATTTTGTTTTTATAAACACTAGATCTATAATTTTTATTAGAAATCTCATGAGATCCACCAAGATTGGTGATGTTTAGGAACCCATGACACCCTAAGAAGGTGTATGGTAGGATTTGGTATTTGTGAAGTTGATTTGAGATGGTTTGGTTAAGCCTTGAACAAGTTACAAACTAGAAGAGTTGATTTTTACAAATATATAAAAGCTGCTGTCCCTCTTTGTGAAACGTGGGAAACTCAGGGTCTAGGGTGTAACTTTGGACCAAAGATTTAGAAAATACATTCCGAGACAAAACTATGGCCGAAAACGGGGATAAAATCCGAGTTACGACGAAAAAGATATGCTATTTTCAAGATTTACGACGAAAACTATATTTTCTGAAATATTGAATCTGTCCCGATTTTTCTAGCTAGGAAAACTGAGATTAGATGATATCTTGACTAGCCGAGACCTTGAAAAACCTAAAGTATACTTGAATACCTTCGCGGGGATATAAAGAACATAGAAAACGGGCTTATAACGAAAAAGATACAAGTGTTTGAAATCCGACGATATATATATATTTCCATCAGCTTTTTACACTAATAGAGTTTTGACGTAAACCGTCTTTGGAAGACACCACTTTCACGGCTGTTTTTCTTTATGATCGGATCAGTTTGAGTCCGAGCCGTAGTTTTATGAAATCAAGATCTCCCAGCAAGCTTTTCAAATCATTTGGCCGTTTGATCATTGGACTCTTAACGAATAAACTACGACCTCATCTATATACCCGATAAACTTTATATTTTGACAGCTTTTACTATAATGAAATTTCCTAAGTGTTGAACATAATACTTTCAAGTAACAACAATGAGAGTCGATTTTCTCATCGATCGAGACCTGTATCGCCAAAAGTTAAATAACACGACTTCAAGATATTGTTACAGGGTTTTCAAAAAACGCCGAGTTTGACTATTAACACTTATCGTACAATATTTCGCGACTAGTTTTGCGAGGCCATTTTGGTCATATTTTCAAGTAATGAAAATATTATTTTTGCGGCGAAAACCTTATATTTACCGATAAAACACCAAACGAGGATCGTGGAGTACCTTTTCAACACAACTACATGAAAAGTGGGTATTAACTTAACGAGACGTCAAAAATGTATTTTTGACGATAAACACTATTTTCAAAACTAACGAGTGGTATCGATAACATACGTACTTGCATGTGTAGCATCATTTCGTTTCTTACATTAGAAACTATCATTCATTAGGTTGCGATTAGAGATCGTGCCTCATTTCAGTGTATCCACTTTTGTCATCATAGCTATCGCACCAGGTGAGTTCATACCCCCTACTTTTACTTGTTTTTATAACTGTTTTGGGGGAGAATACATGCTCGTTTTTGACTAAACTCAATGCTTGAATGCGCAATTGTTTACTTAAACACTACTGTTTCTTTGAAGGCTTGATTGATTATTCAAATGCACCTATGTGTATATCAGTTGCATACTTGATTATTTTCTCGCATACACAAGCGTTTTATAAACATGCAACACACTTTATGAACTCTTGCTTTTATGCAACCCACTTTATGAACTCTTGCTTTTATGCAACCCACTTTATGAACTCTTGCTTTTATGCAACCCACTTTATGAACTCTTGCTTTTATGCAACCCACTTTATGAACTCTTGCTTTTATGCAACCCACTTTATGAACTCTTGCTTTTATGCAACCCACTTTATGAACTTTTGCTTTTATGCAACCCACTTTATGAACTCTTGCTTTTATGCAACCCACTTTATGAACTCTTGCTTTTATGCAACCCACTTTATGAACTTTTGCTCTTATGCAACACACTTTGTGAACTATTGCTTTTATGCAAACACTTTTATGGACCACACTGAAACTTATGCTTTATTTACACTATTACGCGGATTAGCCTAAGCCCTTGAATCCCACTATGCCCAAACTCATGAACCGTCAATTCCTGCTGGGAAGCGCGAATGTTATAAATAGATCTATTGGTGGTGACTCCCCCGTTCGGTTTGACCGGATAGGCAAACGCGAGCGTATAACATGTCGAATTACAAGTGCAACGGGATCAACACTTGCCGGGCCTTTATATTTAACATGCTTCTAGAGCATGCACACTGTCGTAGCTTCGGTTGCATGAACTTAGCGCTAGCGTAATAGACTATTTTTCTATGTGATATTATATTTGTTGTAATGATCACACACACTACTCATGGTCCACAACTCTGATTTTACTGTAAGGTAAACTTTATTTTTATGACATTGTGAGTTACACAATGGTCACAACACTTTATTTTTATGACATTGTGAGTCACACAATGGTCACAAAACTCTCTATTGAACCCACAACACTATTGTTTTAATACAAACTTATGAACTCACCAACCTCGTGTTGACACTCTTTAGCATGTATTTTCAGGTTTTAAGCAATGGCACGCTACTGGAGGTTTTGGCAGGGCATGGCATGGTCATAGAAGACTCTGATATCCACTTGGGGACCATTTTAAACTATTTTACGGGCCTACTTCCGCACTATATTTTAACGATGTAAATTCAATACTTTTGGCTAAATGATTTTATTCTAAATGATTGAAGTGAAAACCAGTTTTGAACTTGTGTTGTAATACCAATTGAGTTACACCCCAGCTACATGTATGCTTCCGCTGGACCCGATTTTGGGGGTGTGACACTTTGATAGTTTGATCTTATAATTACTAAAAGCACCAATTGTACAAATTTGAAACACAAGTTTGAGCAATGCCTGAGTCAGCAAAGATTCAAAATGACCCCTGAAAGATTCCGAATGTAACTGGACAGAGTGGCCATAAGTAATAAAAGCACCAACTTTACATATAATCATCGCTACCGCGATCTTGGAGGGCTTCAAACGAATTTGATGCAGCACAAATTAAAGCCACGGGGGAAGTTCAATAACATGTCTCGCCTCTTATGATCAATTTTATGAGCATTTATCATCAATATCTCCAAATTCTTACACTGTTTTAGCAAGTACTTTATCAAGGTGAATTCTTCTTGAGATATAGTTTCCCGATTCTTAATTATGATTTCCTTCATTTTCAACCGAAGACAAGTTGGTACCTCAACTGGTGGGTTCCAACGCATGTCGAAACTATGTTGTGCGTGCGGGAATGGTAGAAGCCCCTAAGGATAGACAAACAAGAAATTACCAGTAATTAATTATGAGTCACTGATTCCCTGATGCTCCCTTATAAATCTTGTAGTCAAACAAGTTACTTTTAACTTCACAATTAATAAACCAACTACCTAGTGCAGTTGGCCACCAGCTACCTTAGAAGCATGGCCAACCATGTGATGTCTTGAACCAACAAAAGGACGCGTGTTCGATTCCGTTCCACATCATGGTTGGGTATTGGGTGGAGGTATTTCACAGGCATCAAACCTTTGCTGGGTAGGGTTGATGGGTACCATTATAGTACACAGGGTTGAGGTGTCCCTGCCAATCTACACTTTGAACCAACTTCACAATGAATAGCCATTTTTAGAAAGATTATGTTATCTACAATAAACTTGATGATACAAAATAGAAAAAACATTGATATGCCAAAAACTTTACTTTGAGACAAAGGGGTGCTTGCATGTGCTTATTGAGAGTGATTATGTAATATTCAATAATAAGAATAATCAAATCAGCTGTGATAAGTTGGGTTGTAGTAGCACAGTGTTTGGATGTGCTTCTATTGTATGAAGTCGTAATAATAAGATACAGTAACCATATACGTCATCAATGTGCAAAAAAAGGCAGGACGGTTTGTTAAACGGGAGTAAGAATCTATCAAATTAGCTTTGAAAGAGATGTAAACAGAGCTTGTTCTTCTTAATGGAATCTATTCAGAAAAAAAGTAAAGTTCTATGTACCAATAGTGTATGCTAGTAATGCTGGAATGGAGAGGAAGAATTCATGGAAAGATTTGAAAATACAGAAACAGATAACAAATGGAACTCCATGGGCAATTCTTGGGGATTTCAGTGTGACTCTAACTGTTAATGAACACTCAAATGGGAGTTCAAGTTCTTCTAGTGATATGATAGAATTCCAAAACTGTGTTGAAGAAATAGAAGTTGAGGATAGTAACAGCTCTGGGTTCTTTTTTACTTGGACAAAAAGTTTAAAGGATGCAACATGTATAACTTTGAAGAGGTTGGATAGGATTTTGGTGAATGATAATTTTGTGAGTCAGTTCAATGAAGCAAATGGGAAGTTTGCACCATATATGATTTCTGATCATTCACCTTGCGAGCTTACACTGCCAAAGGAGATGATTAAATGTAAAAGAGCTTTCAGATTTTCAAATTTCACAGCACATAAGGAAGAATTTATTCAGATAGTGAAAGAAGAATGGAAAAAAGAGGTTAAAGGGTGCAGTATGTACAAGCTTGTGAAGAAACTAAAATCTACGAAGCAGCCTTTGACTAAATTGAGTTGGCAAAAGGGAAATGTATTTAAAAGAGTGGAAGATTGCAGAGGGAAACTAAAAAAAGGCTCAGGGTGATTTAGAAAAAGACCCGCATAATGAAGTGGTGAAAGAAAGAAGCTGCAAGGCACTTACAGATTATTATGAAGCAATGAAGATGAGGAAAGATTACTGTATCAAAAGGCAAAAGTGGATTGGTTGAATGAAGGAGATAGGAATTCTGCTTTTTTTTTTTTTTTTTTTTTTTTTTTTTTTTTTTTTTTTTCTTTTCGTAAAATTCTTAAAAGGAAGAAAGCACAGGGGACTAATTAGTTCTGTTTGTGATGATAAGGGTCAAAGATTTGAAAATGGAGAGGTGGCAGGTCAGTTTCTTAAACATTTTCAAGGTTTTTTGGGGACTCGAGATTTAGTTAAACCTATTTCACAGTTCAATGGGATCTTTGATACAACTTTATCTCATGAAGAAGCTCTTGAGATGATTACTGAGGTGAGTGAGAAAGAAATAAAAGATGCTCTATTTGATATGGAAGATGATAAGGCCCCTGGTCCAGATGGTTTTACGTCGGAATTTTTCAAAGTCCCTTGGGATATTGTGGGAAAAGAAGTTTGCAAAGCAGTGAAAGTTTTTTTACCAATGGTAGATTACTTGGTGAGGTAAATGCCATGATTATTTCACTTGTCCCTAAGATAAATACCCCTAACAGTGTATCTGACTTTAGGTCAATAGCATGTTGTAATGTCATCTACAAGTGCATAAGTAAAGTACTAACTAATAGGATAAAGAAGGTACCGGAGAAGTTAGTTAGTGAGAACCAAAGTGCTTTTATAGCAGGAAGACAAATCACTGACAACATCCTTCTTTCTCAAGAGTTGCTTAGGGCTATAATAGAAAAACCACTGGAAAGAAATGTGCTCTAAAAATTGATCTCCAAAAGGCATATGACACTATTAAGTATTAACTGGGAATTCCTCAAAATAGTTTTAGAAGCTTTTGGTTTTCATGAGAAGATGATGCAGTGGATAATAACAAAGTTTACAATAACTGTGAATGGGAAAGTGTTCGATATTTCAATGGGGGTAGAGGCTTAAGACAAGGTGACCCAATATCACCTTATCTTTTTGAGAAATGCTACATCCACATAAGAAATCCCTCTATCTTTTTACCCTAGTTATGGAAGTTTTAAATATGATGCTAAAGAAGAAATGAAGAACATAGCAGTCTCAAGGCAGTTTAAATATCATTTTGGGTGTAAAAAGTTGAGGATCACAAACCTGTGTTTTGCTGATGACCTGATGGTGTTTTGTCATGGAGATGTTTGCTCTGTAAAAGTGATTAAAAAGTCTCTATAGGAGTTCAGTAGTGTATCAGGACTTAAGCCAAATAAGAAAAAGAGGATATTCTACAACTCCTACCATTTTCTATAGGCAAATTACCTGTCAGATACTTAAGTGTTCCCTTAATCACCAAGCAACTCAGTATTTCTGGTCACCAAGCAACTCAGTATTTCTGGTTGTAAGCCACTAGTTGATAAAGTGAAAATGAAGATCAATGATTGGGAAAAAAAAAAAGCTTGAGTTATGCTGGGAGGTTGCAACTAATTGCATCAGTATTGGCCTCAATGCAAGTATACTGGGCATCTGTTTGTATTACCAAAATCAGTGATCAATGACATTAACAAGCTACTAAAAGGATTTCTATGGAATCAAGGAGAGTTATGTAAAGGAAGAGCAAAAGTGGCTTGGGAGAACATTTGCAAACCTAAGGATCAAGGTGGTTTTGGGCTGAAAAATTTACAAGTATGGAATGAAGCGTTGTTAGTAAAGCATCTGTGGAATGTAGCTGCCAAAAAAGACGCACTGTGGGTGAAGTGGATAAATGTAGAAAAGCTGAAAGGAAGGAGTATATGGGACATACCTATTGAAAAGAATAACAGTAGTGTTTGGAAGAATATTTTGGGCTTGAGAAACAGAGTCAAAGATCATATACGGCTTGAGTTGGTGATGGTACTAATACAGCAATCTGGTATGACAAATGGTGCTCAGAAGGACCTTTGTGTCATATTATTTCAAAAAGGGATATATGTCATGCAAGAATGGCTGATAGCTGTTCTGTGGCAGATGCAATAAATTGAAGTGTGTGGCAATGGCCTGATGAATGGTATGACAAATATCCTATGCTCAAGAATGTTTAAACTTTAAAGTCCCTACAATAAAAAGTAGAGAGAAAGATACGATTGTGTGGATGACAAATGAAGGCAAAAAGGTAAAGTTTTCAATTAGGAATGTGTGGAAAGATATGTGTTTAAATGGACAGAAAGTTGGTTGGAAGACATTAGTATGGTTCATCCAAAACATTTAAAAACAGTTTATTGAGACTTCATGTCAAAATAATCTAAATCTCTTTCAAAACGCACAGCCAAACACCACCAAAGCAAGTAAAATCAGAATATGAAGAGTAATATTCATAAAAAAAATTCTAGGTACAAAATAAACTTACATGCAAGAAGGTAATATGCTCAAGATTAGGCATATTCTCTAAGAGTCTTGGCAGCATACTCCAGCCCCAAAGAACATTACCAATCGCAAATTTGACCAAATTAGGGAACGTGGGCATGTCAGGGATGTAGCATAAAGCCTGCATAAACCAACCAATAAACATCATATTAAATAAACCTATGACTATTTATAGCCATTACAAGAGACTCTTAAGCATAAAACTAGGAACACACTACTAGCTAGAGAAAAGGTAAACATAACCTCTTCTACAAAACATGGCATTCAGTTACCTAAAACTTCGGTCAACTAGAATGCCAATTCTAAAGACTAATAAAATAGAACATTTACATGCAAGTCAGCCATGCATGCAAACCCTTTATATAAACGATTAATCCAACAAGTCAAGTGTTCAAGTCATGGTTTCAGAGAATAGACCAATGTTGATCCTTCTTCATGTGTTGGCGTTTCTCAGGCCGTTTCCTTAGGGTCGAATGTTGATGCCTCCCAAAGTCAATTTGATAGAAGGAAGGGCATTGCACAAGCTGAGGGTGTTGTAAACCATGAAGAGGGAAGTGAGGAAGAGGTTGAAGGTTTGTTGAGCCGTAGGAAAAGGAAGTTGAATGTTGGTACTTCCGATGTTGCTAATACGGGTAAGACTTTTATTCATGTTAGGAATGACTGTGGGGATAGTTAGCCTAATTGCATGTTAATTTATCCTCAGATTATCTATCCTTCTATCGCTATTTTCAGATGATGATGACGATGGTGAGGGAGTAGAGAATGAAACTCTTGCCCGCAGGATGAAGCAGATGAAAGCGAGTGTCAAGCGTGCATCTGAAGGTACATCGCTTGATGGTGATTTTCTCATGATACCTTAATCAAGGGCGTGGAGGATCAAGAAGATAAAGAAGGTGTTATGAGTCTATGAATTGAAATGTGCTTTTCCAAAGACCGAGTTAAATAGCCATAGGCAAATTTATTTATCCAAACACTAAAATTATAGCCCAAACCAAATAATTGAACTAGACGTTAGTAAAAAGGGGATATGAACCCATCTTTTTGATGTTCTGAACTTGGAATGATGTTGGACGTACATATCTTTTACAAATTAAAATAAAGCCATAATTTTATTCGATTCAACCTTCGGCATTTTGACCAAATCGGTTAAAAGAAACTAAACAATGATAACTAGTTTGTGTTTTCTAAGAAAAAACTAAATATACAATCGGTTAGGCTTTTGGATCAATTATCATTTTTGTTTGGTTAGTTCCAATGCAATAACCACCACTAGCGCATGAGAATGATCCTAAAAAATACAGATACACACATCAGTACATCACACATGCCTCCCCCTGCACAACCCTTATTCACAACACACAACAAATTAAACACCAAAGGATTATGATATGATCCTCTCATGTTGAAATCAACAAAATAAACTATGTTGAACAACCATAAAAGAGATAAAACCGTCACACGTAGAAACTTAGTCAACTTATAGGTGTAAGTTACAGAAGCGCCAACTATGCTAGATTTACAATTTTTTACAAACTATGATTTAGATGTAAACTGGATCTGAATTGTATGGGAACTACCACCACAAAGCTCAATAACCACTTGCGATCCTTACTATCATTTTGATAAGCATTTGTTATCAAATATATATTCATGAATTCTTCAAGTGTTGAAGCAGATACCTTATCAAGCTGAACTTGTGATTACAGTTCCCAATTCTCAATTGCTATTTACCTTTCCTTAAAGGAAATGAAAGCAAGCACCACCATGAAATTGGGACACTCATGGTGAAGAAACGTTGTTCATGTGGAAAACGTAAAAGCTCCTAAGGATAAATTAAGTGTTACCAAAATGTAGTTCTGAGTCTATGAAGAGTGATTTTCCAAAGAGTCATATAACCATAGGCAAATTTTGTTATCCAAACACTAAAAACGGATTATAGCTATAACCAGAATCTATTTTAAAAACAGCCAAACACCCCAAAGCATGCAAATTAGAATAAGAAGAATTATAGATTTGGCCTTATAAGTCAACATCTGAAAAAGGTAATATGTTAATATTCACATATTGCCTAAAAGAATCTGCAGTCGTATGTTCCCCCAAATAATGTTAATCAACCCCAAATTTGACTTAATTAAGGAACACATGTTTATATCATGATATCTGAGAACCTGCATAAACCAAACAAACAGGAACTGAGACCTTAAGTTTGAAAATACAGAACAAAGGGGTTGGTCTGCTGAACATATATGTGGCCAATGGATGAAAGCTTGGTCCCGTAATATATATAAGTTGATGAGAACATCTTGTCTACGAGATAAAGACCTCAAGTACTAGAGGCTCGTGTCAAATTTCAATCTTGTAGCAAACTTGTAGTCGTTCTAATAATAGTTCAGTATTCTACATAATGAATATGTGAAATAAACTCAAAGCTAGGCATATCAAAAACATTTTACGGAAAGACATGTTCATACTATTAAAAATAATAAACAACAGAAAGGTAATTTGAAGCCAATCGTTCAAAAAAGAAAGGTATTGCAACAACAAGCATAACAACCTGAAACAAACACACCAATAAACTTGAGATTGAAAAGGTTCATAACAATCCTTATATATGTAAACTGCCATCCGGATCCTGGAGATACTTTAGATGAATCTGACACAAGCTGGAGCCACGAGGGAAGTTTAATATTTTCGCGACCCTCTTGGGATGAAATATATCAGCATTTATTGTGATCTTCTCCAAATTATTTGAGTGTTTCAGCAGATGCTTTATAAAGATGAACTCTTCATGTGTTCCTGTCTCATTGTCTATTAAGATTTCCTTTATATTAAAACGCAGACAATCTGGTGCCTCCACAGGTGGATCCCAATCAATATTGTGGTAGATATGTGGTAAACGAAGTCTCTAAAGATAACATAAAAAAATCAATAATAATATATTAGCATATGAAGAGTACTATATGCCAATCATCGGTTAATTAATTTAGTGTAACAGAAGCGGTTTGTATATGGGTATATTGGGAGTGATGATATATACTCGATAATTAAAATCACATAAATGTTTGTAAAAAACTAACTGTATTATATAGTGTTTGGACGCTTTTCTCACTATCTACTATTTCAAGTTGCAATACAAAATATTAAGACCATTTAACGATTACACTAGCATATTTTAAAACCAGATGCAGAAGATGTTTATCCAAACACTAAAACTGAGTGATAAAATAATAATGTGTTTCAATACACACATCCAAACAACCTTGCAATATAAAGTACAAATAAAATAAAATGAAGAGTCATTGTTTTGAGCTAAAAATTAGCATACACTCTTTATCTCCTATTTCTTATCAAATTAAGCATGGACACATAAACTTACTTCCGAAAGGGTTATATGCTCAAGATTAGGCATGTTGTTTAGAAGAGACAACAATCAACTAGGGTTCCAAATAGAGTCCATGTAGAATCGTTTTCACAGGTTTATATTCATAATCGAAATTCAGATATAGGAACAAGATTTGACAAGAATATGATTCATTTATTAATCAACATAACAGTAGGTTACATTGTACAAAGAGACACACTTTCTAAACATTACATTGTATCCTATATATACTAGTCGAATGGTTGCGAGTGAACCATCATGTCTGTTCGAATGGTTGTTAACCAAACGACATACCCTTACAGAAATAACTAACTTTCTGCAATAACCAACTCTTAACTAACTTAACCACTATTCGGTTGTAAACTATCTATCATACATGTTTAGTCCTTTGTCTTTCAAGAATTATGCAATTACAAGGTCTAACATTTTCCCCCCTAATTGCTTAAGTCTTGAATCTTCGAGTCTTCATACTCTTCTCCGTGTCTCTTTCTTTCCTTCTTCCTGTCTTGCCAATGTGTTGTCGTTTTTCGTTGTTTACTTCTTGTCACGTTGTCTTTCTCTTTCTTTTGTGTCGACTTGGTACAAGGCGTGTGTGCCATAGACTTCTTTGTGTCGGCTTCTTTCTCCAAAAACATCCAATGTGTTCTTGGCCACAATCAAACTTCGTGTTTGTTGTTGTTTACGTTCCAAGTTCTTCACAAGTATCCTTTTCTCTGAAATACCTCTCGGTATTTCAAAAAAAACAAGCGATGTTGCTTTTTTCTTTCTTACTACTCGACGGTAGTATTCTTCAACAAAGTTAGCGATATACTTAAGACTTTGTTACCATTGTTGCTTGTCCGCGTTCCACAATACTCCTCCACGCCATATCTTCAAAAACTCCTAATACCCATCGGTATTCTTCTTACAAAATCAAGTGATCAGCCTGTTTTGTTCTTGTTGTTGTCCTTCCTTGTATTGCGAGCGTCTTCCAAAACAATCCTTGATTGTTTTCTCAATCGGTATACCTTATCACATCCACAAGCAACGCCTTTTTTCTTGCGTTTATAACGCGTATTCCCTTTTGTGTTCTCTTTTGTCAACCGGTTTGTCTTAACACAAAGTATCCTTCTTCTTGACTCGTCGTATCCTTTCTTCTTGTTGCGCTGTATAGCAACAAAGTATCCTTCTTCTTTGTTGTCGTGTGCAAGACACCAACAAAGGTATCCTTCTTCTTCTGTTGTCACATGATGTAAGTCACCAACAACGTCCCTGTATAGTTTTTTTCTCCTTCCCTTTGTCGTTACTTTCAGTCCCAACAAAGTTTTATCCCACCAATACGTTTGGTGTCAACGTTTGTTCCTTCAATCTTCGTTGGATCGAAGTCATTGCTATCTTGCAACTTCCGTTGGTTCCGATCATGCATTATCTTCCCCAACATCCTTGGTGTCTTCCCCTCGATGTCTTTTGATCAGTATGATCAAGAAACTTGAATCAAAACTTGTAATCTTGCAACCTTCGGTTCTGATTTGTTTTTCCCAGGTTTGAACCTTTGGCTCTGATACCAATGTAGAATCGTTTTCACAGGTTTATATTCATAATCGAAATTCAGATATAGGAACAAGATTTGACAAGAATATGATTCATTTATTAATCAACATAACAGTAGGTTACATTGTACAAAGAGACACACTTTCTAAACATTACATTGTATCCTATATATACTAGTCGAATGGTTGCGAGTGAACCATCATGTCTGTTCGAATGGTTGTTAACCAAACGACATACCCTTACAGAAATAACTAACTTTCTGCAATAACCAACTCTTAACTAACTTAACCGCTATTCGGTTGTAAACTATCTATCATACATGTTTAGTCCTTTGTCTTTCAAGAATTATGCAATTACAAGGTCTAACATCCATACCAATCTCAAGTTTGACCAAGTTAGGAAACACGGGAAGATTGTATACACGAATGCCGGTGAGGACCTGCATAAATCAAACAATCGAAAATCCGACATCATCATCATGAATGAAGCTATATACACAAAAAGAATTTTTAATTATCATTCTAAAATTGTTTTGATGATCCAAAATTGCTTACTATATGTCATATCTCCAATATCTGTTTTCTATTTAATTATAACTCAACAATTACGTGTTAGGATAAAATAAATATGAGTAAATCTTCATAGCACAATATAGGCAGGGCATACTTTTAAATGTAACAATAAACATACTATATTTATATAAAGAATAGTTGACTGAACATCTGATAAGTAAACATACCCTTATAGTTTCATTGGTCAAGGCCAATATTTTTGCTGAGGAAACACACATCAGAAACTCATTACTAATGGATCCGTTAATGCTAACGCGAGCTTCAATAATACACGATGGTTCGAATGAAAATTTGTATATGTGCATCTGACCTATAATGTCAAGGTATTCAATTTTAGGGGCATCAATATCAACCACTAAAACCCTTAATGCATCCTGTGTAGAATTTATACCCAATCTCTTTAAAAATGGCGAAGAGACCTTAAAAATCTCCAAGTTATCATCTCTTATACGTCTCTCGACATATAATTCTTCTAATTTTGGGCAACCAGATATCAGATTTGTGAGAGATTTATCACATGAGTAAACAATCGATAGCAAATCGATTTTCTTCAAATACGGAAATAGTACATCTCCTGGCACATCCAATACAAACTTGCCCTTTAGTGTAAGAGCAACAAGTTTTTGCATGTCTTAAACAACGGCCAACAAAAACTAATTATCTTTCTATGATCATCTGGAAACATAAGCTCAGTTTCTAGAACTTTATAGTGAGAAACAAGAGTACACAGCAAAGTATATGCACGTCTATAATTACAGATTTTAGAATAACTTATTGAAAACCTTTTAATAGGCTCAGTGCCACGAATAGCAAGCGTTGCATCAACAAAACTATGAAACTTGTCGGCTTCTTGAATTGACACACAAGAAGGCATAACAAACCGAAGGTTCGGAAGAAACGCACAGATTTCCGTCCACTTGTGGGATAGAATGCGTGTACGATTTGCATCAGATTCAGGAAGCAGACATAGGATTTTTTTAAGCACATCCACGGGTAATCTAGTAAATCTATCTTCGTTAATTTCATCGATGTCTGCCCATGATTTTTTGTGATTGAGATTTTTGCCAGATCATAAAAACATGGTTAATTTAAGAACTGAGAATTAGGGTTGTGATTGATTGAAAGAATTTTGTAGGGTGTTGAAATATTGGGGTTTTAGGTCGGGATGAAAATGAAATGATAATTTGGTTTATATGAAGATCGAAATCATTTCAAAAATAATGATGACATAATTAGACCATGTGCTATTTCTTCAAACTTTCTCACACAAATAGTAATGACATAATACCACACCATTATGAATAATTTACTCCAAGAATATTTAGCATTTATACTTTTAACAGTTTTGTTATGACTTTATTAGGTACGATTACCCATGATCTTTGGTTTAGTGGTATGTAAGTTGCAACCCAACAAAGCAATTATGTGTTCAAGTCTATTAAAACATTTGTGAGATATATATTGTGACATAGGTGGTATAAGGTTGTGAAAAAATTGCAGCACGAAAAAATAAAGGGTAACACATATACATCAGCATATGTGGCTTTCATTCAAGGAGAGGAACTATGCATGAAGCATTTGTCGGCACACAAAATATCATTGCCAACTACGACGATGATGCATGCACATGGCACAAATTTAGCCAATAAACCGAGCCATGTATAATATTGGACAGTATAGCCAAATATGTGCGTTTCTTAGAGTGGTAGCTCACTCGCTCAAACACTAAAAGGTTTAAGTGTTTGTTTGCTTTTGGGCAGGTTCTTTTAAGAGAAAATTTTTTAAATGACCAATTTATGTTAGTACTTTACAAAACTAAAGGTCACACCTTTTTTTTTCTTCCAAAATGAAATTTTAACATATTATCCATTAGATTCATTCAGGGACCTCTTTTCGACCGTACACATGTCCCTATGCGACCTTGTAGGCGATGAAATTTATTTAAAAATGATAATGAAAAGTACAATGCGACTTGGTCGGCCGGATAATCCCTTTAGGTGACCTCCTAGGCGACCTACAAGTTTGTATTCAATCTTAATGCCTTCAGGCGACCTTGTGCGACTTGTACGTTCTCAACAAAATGGGGTGACCTTGACCTCCTCTTAGGCGAACTACATGTTTGTATGCGACCTTAATGCCTTCAGGCGACCTTGTGCGACTTGTACATTCTCAACAAAATGGGGTGACCTTGACCTCCTTCTAGCGAACTTGTAGCTGTCTAGGCGACCTGACGTTCTATGCGACCTTTACTAGGTGACTTTATTTTCTGGGTGCACAAAAACTGAACAATGTGATGTGTGTAAAAAGGACTTTGATGTGTGATTTTGGTTGGGATGTTTATGCAAAGATTTAAGAGATAAACGAAATAAAGGGGATAAAGATGGTGAAGGGGATGGAGATGGGTTGTGAGATGGTGAAGGAGATGGAAGTAGATAAAAGGAATAAAGGGAATAAACGTGGAATTAATGTGAGAAAAAGTTAGTTGGAAGTCAAACAAAATCACAAAAAACAAGCGCATGGGGTGTTTATGTATAGGTTTATTTTGGTAAAATGAGGAAATATGGTCTAGATTGGTAAATGGATTGTATTGTTGGTCATGATAGGTAATTGGTTTTCCTTTTAACCCCTCAACTTAATTAAGTCTCCTTACAAAACAACTTTATAGAGATGGAGAGCCGAGCATGACATGCTTTGGAAAAAGGGTTGTTTTCTTTAGACTTGAGATTCAACCTAGTAATATCCCTTTATCTTTCTTATTATTTGTTCGTAGAATTGGTTTAGGGGATTCGATACATTTGAGGGTAAATTTCGTCTTTAATTTATTCACATTTGAGACGGCAAAATTCTGCAATAATAAAGATCGCCTTCGAAAAATCTTAAAGGATTTTAATTTGAACGTGATGAATTTTAGATTTTAACGAATCTAATTAATTCAAGTTCGACTAAATTAGGGATATAGTTTTAACCATGAAAATGGCAAAGAGCCTGCACAAACTACACACCAAACATTATCAACCCAAATCCAAACACACATGGTAACATATATAATAATAAATGTAAGGGATATAGAGGCCAATCTATCCAAGGCGCCAAATCTAGATTAAATTTGTTACCCCTGCTGCATATACTGGTGAAAGAATTAACCTCAGCACTATTAATAAATCTCATAAAGGGTTGAAATACTGCAACACTAGCTCGTCCTTCTTTCTAAACGTGTTTCTATGAGATCAAAGCAACCAACAAAACACAATTATAGCACCCAAAATAGCATGATTCTTGTTGGGCCAATTATAGCCTAAAGTCTTTTAGTAGAGATTTGAATGAAAAACAACCTAAGTGTTTATGTATGGTGTGTAAATCGGTTTAGAGATGGGATGGGAATAGTTTTGTTTTTTGGTTTCCCGTGTAGAACGGTAAGGACCCGATGAGATATATAAGGATCAAAGAAGCTCAGGTAACACTTAAACAAAGACTATACTTTACAGCTGGGAGGCAGTATTTTCCCAAGTGCATGAAACTTGTGAAGTTGTGTGTCTTACCTTCTATTTATAGAGAGACGAGTAGGGTTTAGACATAAACCCTTGAAGTATGATCAACAGCTGTGAGAGAGCCAGGTGTTGATCATCTAGGGAGTAGACAAGGAGGACAGGTGGTCAGCGTTCCTTGGCTCGTACAGATCTCCTATGTTTTTGGTCGTGTGTTCCCCACTATGCTATGTCATACTCGCATGTTTTAACTATTAATAACAGTTTGGAACAGTTGTCTCTTGCGTATGTACTATGCAGCTTGAGAAATGTTACCATTGCACACTATGTCTCCCACATAAAAACCTATGCTAGATTCTCCAAAAATGTTGCAAAGAACTTGCCCATGTCCTGTATTAACTTGTGCACCATTTCTTAAAACCCATATAAGCCTAGTTCAATGAATTAACCCGACATGTGTATGAGTCCTTGTTACGCATCTCTTCATCGCACATTTAAATATATATCATAAATATAGAAAAGGAAAGCAAACACAAAAGCATTAAACATGGCCAACTTCATATAATCTTTGATCTTATAATTAATAAAAGCACCAATTGTACAAATTTGAAACACAAGTTTGTGTAGGAATGTAAATGTGTTTCACATCATTCATCTCATACAATGTTACATATATCAAGAGTAAACCCTAACCAATAGCACATGGGCCTTAGCCCATAAAAAAAAACATACAATGTATAGAAAACATACGACTAACAAATCCCCGGAGTTTGAGCGGGAGAACGCCGAACACTGAAACTGGTACGAAACTGTTCTAACAAAGTTAAAGGTTATCCTTTATAGAAGTGTAACACCCCCAAAATTTGGTTCAGCGGAAGCGGAAGACAAAGCAAGCATTGGGGTGTTATGGGATTGGTACACAAAACAAGCATAAGAAAACGGAATAAGATCATCCGTTTTAAATAAAACATTTCAAAATCCAAACTTCAAGTTTACATTTATTCAAAAATACTAAATAAGGCCCGAAAGAAAACATAAGGGAGGTCCCCAAAAGAGTTATTAGAGTCTTAATTGATCCTTCAACCATGTCACTTGCCAAGCCTCCAAACAACAGTCATATAATATAATCATCATTAATTACCTGAGAAAACATGCTAAAAGGTCAGCTAACGCTGGTGAGTTCAAAGGTTTAATCACAAGATATAACAGTGGACCAAATCACATATAAGTTGCTATACTTGACTAAGTCACATATCCAATATATCATTCTCACACAAGAGTGTGTCAAACCACAATAAATAATTCCCTGTAGGTGCACCACATAGATATACCCTACACAGATGCAGCTCATACAATAATAATCCTACACAGATGCATCTCATATAACAATAATCTTGCATGGATGCAGCTCATATAACAAATAACCTTAGCCAGCTAACATAGCAAACATATTAAAATCATAAAATTACATTTGGTCCATTCAAAATGGGTTTGCATGTTTTCTCACCCCAAGTTTTCAATAAAATAGTAATGAGAGTAAAAGTGGGACTATGAAATTCACCTTTGTCAAGCAATGCATAGCACAACAAGTCAAGTGTAGTATAGCACAATAGTAACTAGAAAGTCACAGCACGACGGACTCGGCACGACCTAACAATATAAAGACTCGTCTCATAATGTATATTAGGGGTGAGCATGGTCCAAAAACCGGACCGGACCGGACCGAAGACCGAGAACCGGAAAAACCATGGACCGAGACCGGACCGAATGTGGTCGGTCCGGTTCGGTCCGGTCCGGTCTTCGGTCGGTCCGGTCCAATTAGGCATATTTTGGCACGTTTTTCGATTTTTTGGTCGGTCCGGACCGGACCGACCGGACCGAGAACCGAATTAGCCAAAAAGACTAGACCGAGGACCGGACCGAATGTGGTCGGTCCGGTCCGGTCCGGTCGGTTTTGTCGGTCGGTCCGGTCCATCCGGTCCGTTTGCTCACCCTTAATGTATATCACAAAAGAAATCAAATGCGCAAGATTTTCCAAAGTTAACCATTTCCTTTCCCAAAATAAATCATTTCCTTTTCCAAAAATAATCTCATTTTAACCTTTTCGATAGTGTTTGGTATCATCATTTGTGTAATGGTAGAAAGACACAGACTCAAGAGTACACACACTAAAACGAAGAAGACGATAATGGGATAGTCGCGGAGCAAATGATGATTCAAGCCAAGAAGAGATGACGAAGAATAAAGCCAAGGTGATAAGAATAACAAACACATCAAATAGGATGAATAGATTGGTAATCGTCATAATTTTCCCATAATCCCATTTAGTTACCTAAAACATACTCGTTTTATAGTTTAAAACAAAATTTCGCCATGACTCACTTGTTTATAAAACATTTCCAAGTAAAAGAGTTTAGTTAAAAATCAATTTTCCCAAGTTCTATTTAGCGAGTATTTCTCAATATTATTGTTCATTAGACATTGTTTTCCTATTGTTTTTCCATTACAGCACGAATACATTAAATTCATTATGAGTCTAATGTATTATAGTCGTTTCGTGTTCCAATAGTTCAATATTTCCAAAGTCCAATAATATTCTAAGTACAAGCATATGTTTCAATTTCGGTGTTGCAATATCCCAAGAAATCCGACTACCAATCAATCATCAATCAAATCTCATAGCACGTTGATTGTACAATAATTTGCACAACCAGGCCTGCGATGGTGATTGAAGTATATGGGGGATGTTGTGATTACGTGATGATATCAAATAACAACATTTTATTGGCATCATTTATCCTATGTTATTTGCTTGTTTTACATTATTTTGTATGAGAATTGACACTTAATCGCTTACTGATGATGTCTGATACGGACATCATCCTAAATGGGCCTGGACTGTATCATACACATGGGCTCCGGCCCAGCAACGGGTTCCGGCCCAACAAGCTAGCGGGTTCCGACCCAACAAACAAGCCAGGCTCCGACCCAATAAGCAAAACTTGGCTCCGGTCCATAGTAAGCTCGGGCTCTGGCCCCACAAGCGAAACGGGCACTGGCCCTACAATGAATAAATTGGGCCCCAGCCTGACGAGTCAATAAGGCCATATATGACTAAAGCCCATGACGCGAGCATGGCACAATCCGGACAAGCAAAGGATGTACACGAGCGGCACTTCCGAAGTACGCTCACGGACCGGCCCCCGGTCCGAAAAACCATCCACGTCCGCAACAATCGATTAAGCTACGGATCCTTGTCCGACAAGGGTCCCACCTCGGCCACTGTAGCAATATGCGAAATATCAGGAAACCCTAATATTTCCGATACCTATAAAAGGAAACCTCAACTCACATTTTCGAGGTATGACTTTGTCACTCATCCCATCACACAGATATTTCCCTCGAAATATGAGTACTTATTCTCACGCCGGAGCTTAATCGTGGGGTGTGTCCCCATGATAAGGCTAACGGTGTGTTTCTACTTGTCCGGGAACTCACTCCTTTACTTGGATTAGTGCAAGAGCTACAAAACGGATGATCCATCAAAGACGGCCCAACGTGATCTAGGCCCAGTCTTAACCCAAATACACTTTTTGCACTAACAAGTTGGCGCCATCCGTAGGACCCAGTTCATAACAGCGTTTCAGAAAATACTCACCACGAGCGAGATACCTTGGCAACACTATCTTCGTTTCATACCTCTACCTTGCGAGAAATGAATGAGAAAGTTGAGAAACTGAAAAGTCGGGATAAGCGGGTGCTCAACGCAACCGGCTCACAGAAGGTGATAAACAAAGGCAACGCGCCGAATGACCAAAACAAGCCAGCATTCAACGCAGCCCCCCGAGGACTGGGAGGCAGCCATGACCACCAGTCATTCACCGACCAGAGTGAGGAAGCTCATCCGTTGGCGACGTCACGAAACAAATACGGAAGAATGAAAATTAAACTCGAAACCGAGACAAGCTTGCAACGCGCTAGACGAAAGAGGAAAAGAAGGAACAACCAATCTTCCGATAACATGAAGAGCGAAGTCTCAGAATGCAAACAACCCAGGTCGCAGAGGATTCAAAACCGCAAAGAAGAAAACTCTGTGGTAGAAAGCATGCCTACTGACCGAGGAGAAAGCAGCTACCCTGAGTGGGACCACAAAGCCGTCTGCCTACAATAGGGTCGTAGGCGAAAGGAACGCAACGATAAAGTAGCCTCCCAAAAGAGACACAAGGAGCCCCGGACAAGAAAATCGCTGCTACGCCAGGATAAGGCAAAAAGCAGGATGGAAGATGACCAGACGCGATTACACAGAATGCTGGAAGTTACCCCATTCACGAAAAATATCCGTAGCGAGAGACTACCCAAAAAAATCCACATGCCAGACAACGTCTAGCCGTATGATGGGGACGAAGACCATGTGGAGCATGTCGGAGTATTTCAGCTAGCAGCGCTGGTATACAATTGGAATGTGGCCACCCAATGCCACATGCTTGAATGCACACTCAGGAGTGCCGCAAGGGCATGGTTCGAAAATATCCCCCGAGAGTCTATCAATAGTTTTTACGAATTAAGAGAAGCGTTCCTAAAAACCTTCCTTAACATGAAAAAACATAAGGAAAAAGACAAAAGGGTATATTGCTCTAAAAGAAAGAAGAACGAGCCAATGGAAGACTTTGCCAGAAGATTCTTAGCCGAAAGCAAGAGAGCTAAGAAAATGCCAGAGGCCGTGAAAATTGCAAAATTCATGAAAAAGTGGCGGAAGCGGAACTCATAGAGCGCAGAATCTGTAGGAGAAATGGTAAAAGCGGTCAGGAAAGACTGCAAAGTAGAAGAGGCGGTCATCGACTTGAGACAATGGGAATGACCTCCGAGGATAAAACTATGGAATAATAGCCGCTAAGGGCATGCTATGTTGTCCGCATTAAAATAAGCCCTCACGATGCGACCAGCTGCCTCAGCGACCAACGCACACACACGTAGGATCCGACCCAGGATTTGGTACCTTTCCGAAACCTATAGACGTCAGCGAAAACCGCATATCCTGGCTCCGGCCATGACTAAGAACCTAATAAAAGGTGAATACAGGACCTGCGCGGCTAACAAAGGCTATTAGCAGGACCAGGTGTAACACCCCCAAAATTCTGGTATAGCGGAAGCATTCGGGTCATGGGGTGCTACGTAAATCGGTAATCACAACACAAGATAATAAAGAACGGATTTTCAAAACCCGTTTAAAACATACATTAACTTAAAAGTTGTAAGTTGACATCATAGTCAAATTTGGAGTACAAGGCCCATAAAGTTTTTAGTTGTCCCAAATACAAAAGTAGTTAAGTGTGGGAAATTTATTCCACTCCAAATGTGCCTATGACCTTGCCAAGCCAAGCCTTCAAAAGATCACTTATAGATAAGTCAAGCACCTGAGAAAAACATGCTAAAAGTCAGCAAAAAGCTGGTGAGTCTATAGGTTTAAAGCAGTAAAATCATAAGTTTGGACCATGAGTTTAGCATATGAGCATTACAACACATATAATGTCATATAAAAACAGTCTATTACGCTAGCACTAAGTTCATGCAACCGAAGCTATAACAGTGTGCATGCTCAAAGAGCATGTAATCAAATATAGGTGCCCGGCAAGTGTTTATCCCAGACACTTGTGTTTCGACATGGTATACGTTCGTTTGCCTATCCGGTCAAACCGAACGGGGGCGTTACTCCCAATAGATCTATTTATAACATTCGCGCTTCCCAGCAGGAATTAACGGTTCATGAGTTGGGCATAATGGGACATAACAGGGCTTAGGCTAATCCACGTAATAGCATAAACAATAGTTTTGGTCCATAAAAGAGTTTTGCATGTTTCTCACCCCAGTTTGTAAAACAAGTATAGAAAGAGCGGGGCTATAAACTCACCTTAGAAATCAACGTACGCTAGTACAGTGAAAACGAGTTTCTACGCGTGAAAACTCAACCACGACCTAAAAATATATAAGTCGTCTTAGGATTTGAAATATGTATCATATGCATTTTATGAAATCCATTTATCACCCATATATGTTCGTAAAGTAATTTAGTAATAAAATATGTACCTTTGTAAATGAAATAATCATAACATTCAAATATTTGCTAAGGTTCATGTCCGTTGTGTTTTTCTTGACGTTAAACAATATATATACAAAAGCTGTGAATAGTGATTAAAAATATATATATCTTCCCGGTCTCGTGCTTTATCGATAGTTTCATGTTAGGAACGTTTTATAATTCTCCCAACGCTCCCAAGTAATATACACAAGTTACTAGTGGTTCCGAGTATGCCGTTTCGGCTAAAAATGTGCAAAAATAGTCAAAAGTCTCCCTTTTATTTTTCCATCAGCTTTTTACAAAGCTGTTAAAAATATAGTTTTCGTCTAATTCTTCGGAAAATCATAACTTTCTCATTTTAGGTCCGTTTTCTAAGTTTTATATATCCCCGCGAAGGTATTCAAGTATACTCTAGGATTTTTAAGTTCTCGGCTAGTCTAAACATCATTTAACCTCAGTTTTCATAGCAAAAAAATCGGGACAGTTTCTATATTTTCAGAAAATATAGTTTTCGTCGTTAAATCTTGAAAATAGCATATCTTTTTCGTTATAAGTCCGTTTTAACCCGTTCAAGCGGCTATGTTTTCATTATTAAGTCTATATCCTATATTTTGAACCAAATCTTATGTTTTGAAAACCCATTTTTCTGTAGCAACAGTTTCGGGACAGCATAATATATAAGTTACCAAATCTCATTTTTTTATTACTTGAAGTCTTTAGATCTAGGTAATCAACTCCCAAAAATCATCCTAGCACTTACCCAAAACTCTTCCAACAATATCAATAGTTTCAAGGCTATGTTAATAACTTGATATATATATGTCAAGTCTCAAAAATAATTAAACTTAGAGTAGGAAAACATATAGATCACATATAGCTCATATAAAACATAACTTGTACAATAAAATTTATCATGTGTTCGGACATGAACCTAGCCATTTTTAGTAAGTAATATTTATGTTAAATATGTTTAAAATCACTAGGATCATAACAACATATATGTAATAAGGGTGATAAATGTTATATATGAGTTTAAAAATCAACATAATCATGATCTAAGTAAAAATCATCCTCAAGATGAGTAAGTAAAATCATAAAGAAAGATTTTTAGACTTACTAGTAGTGTATGTATGTATGTAGGTAGAAAGATGTGATCACAAAGGGTATCCCGAAGCTCCAAAATATGTTTATACTACCCGAATATATCTTGAAAATCACTAGATCTTGTCAAGATTTTCCCCTTCCCCTTTGGTTCTTGCCCTAGATCGAATGGTATGTAGAGATGAGTGGTGGTGATATATTTTTTTTTTTTTTTTTTCTTGTAACTAGAAATGGGTTATTAGGCTATGTATATATATAGCAATGAGTCAAAATGTAGTCAAAATATCTAGCACATTGGTCCTTGTCTTTTGCCGAGTTTTAGGGGAAAAAGGAAGACAAAGATGTGGCTCTTAGCCACCAAAATAAATGCCATGTTTCATGGTTTGTTTTCTCACATGGTCTAAAGGTTGAAATGTTTGTAATGTATTTATAGGACAAGGCATAGGGGAGGGGCGGCCATAGGACAAATATTGGAAGAAATTAGATGTAATTTGTATAAAAATGTATATATTAAATGTATTGGGTAGTAAAAATATGTATTGGGTATTAGTTTGATAGTTAACGAAAGTTATACGTAATTAAACGTTTAAATAAAGAATTTGCAATAAACGTAAGGAAATATTTTTGGCACTTGAGAAATCATTTAGGAAGTAATAAAATGTAAGAAAAAATATTTATTAGGAGCATTGGGTACCTCGTGTGATCATTTGTATAGGTAAAATGTTTAATAAATTAATATACTTAACAAATTAAAGATTTTAATTGTTAGTAAAGTCATAAGATATATAAGTTGTCCTTATGATCAAAATAACTAGTCTGATGTGTTTCAATGTGCGGGATGACTTCCCAAAACTTTGTCGAGTGAGCTAAAGCATGCTCAATAACTAAGTGTGTAATAATAAATAAGGATTTATTATTAAAATAAGGTGTGGAAAATTACCGATTGTCACAGTCTCCCAGCCTCATTTGAATGTCGTCCCGACATTCAATTCGTGTTATTAGATGAAGATGCGAAAAGATGAGGGTATTTAGTTTTGATTTCATCTTCACGTTCCCACGTGAATTCGGGTCCTCTTCTTGAGTTCCATCGAACCTTGACAATCGGAATACGACTATGCTTCAACCGTTTGACTTCCCAATCCATGATTTCGATGGGCTCTTCAATAAAGTGTAGTCGTTCATCAAGGTGGATTTCCTCCAAAGGTATGATGACTTCTTCATCGGAAAGGCATTTCTTCAAGTTGCACACATGAAAGACGTTGTGTACAGCGCTGAGTTCTGCAGGTAACTCGAGTCGGTAAGCTACCGGCCCAATCCTGGCAAGGATTTTGAATGGTCCAATGTATCGGGGATTTAGTTTTCCACGCTTACCGAAACGTATAACGCCCTTCCATGGTGATACCTTTAGCATGACTCGATCTCCTACTTGGAATTCAAGAGGTTTTCGTCTTTTGTCCGCATAGCTCTTTTGACGATCGCGAGCCGCTTGCATTCGGCTTTTGATCTTCACAATTTTCTCTGTCGTCTCATGTATCAGTTCAGGACCAGTAAGTTGGCTATCTCCGACTTCAGCCCAACATACCGGTGATCGGCACTTTCGGCCATAGAGTGCCTCATAGGGTGCAGCTTTGATGCTGGTGTGATAGCTGTTATTGTAAGAGAATTCGGCTAGGGGTAAGTGTCTGTCCCAGCCGTTGCCAAAATCAATCACACATGCACGGAGCATGTCCTCTAGAGTCTGAATAGTCCTCTCACTTTGACCATCTGTTTGTGGGTGATATGCGGTACTCATATCGAGATCTGTTCCCAATGCATCCTGGAGTGACCTCCAAAAGTTAGAGGTGAATCGACTGTCACGATCAGAAATAATGGAAATTGGGACACCATGACGTGCAACAATTTCTTTAATATACAATCTTGCAAGTTTGTCCATGCTGTCGTTCTCTTTAATTGGAAGGAAGTGCGCGGACTTAGTGAGACGATCAACGATTACCCAAATCGTGTCGTAACCGCTTGAGGTCCTTGGCAGTTTGGTGATAAAGTCCATTGTTATGCGTTCCCACTTCCACTCGGGAATCTCTGGTTGCACAAGCAAACCTGATGGCCGCTGATGTTCAGCTTTGACTTTGGAACAAGTCAAACAGTGATTGACATAATTAGCAATGTCGGCCTTCATGTTTGGCCACCAGTATAGTTTCTTTAGGTCAAGGTACATTTTATCAGCTCCCGGGTGAATAGAGTATTTAGACTTGTGAGATTCATGCATGATGAGGTCACGTATCCCTCCGTAGAGTGGAACCCAACTCCTGTCCTTGAAACACAACACTCCATCAGATCTCTTCACAAAACCATTTTCATTTTCAGGCATACCATAGATTTTCTCATTGGGCCTGTTCTCTTCCTTGAGTGCCTCGGTCTGAGCCTCAAGGATTTTTGATGGAAGGGGTGAAATGATTGTCATACCCAACGATCGTACTCTCAGAGGTTTTGGTCGTTCTTTTCGACTAAGTGCATCTGCTACTACGTTTGCTTTACCCGGATGGTATCGAATCTCACAATCATAATCGCTGAGCAATTCTAACCAACGGCGTTGTCTCATGTTAAGATCCTTTTGGTCAAGGATATGTTGCAAACTCTTGTGGTCGGTGTAAACTACACATTTGGTGCCATAGAGGTAGTGTCTCCAGATTCTAAGTGCAAACACTACTGACCCCAATTCTAAGTCATGTGTAGTATAATTCTTCTCGTGCTTTTTCAGTTGTCGAGAGGCATATGCTATCACCTTCTCTCGTTGCATTAAGACGGTTCCCAAACCTTTGTGTGAAGCGTCACAGTAAACTACAAAATCTTCACTGCCATCGGGTAAAGCCAAAATGGGTGCACTACACAACTTATCTTTAAGGAGTTGGAAAGCTTCCTCTGCCTTATCTCCCCATTCAAACTTTATATCCTTCTGAGTTAGTTTGGTTAAAGGCTTAGCTATTTTTGAGAACCCTTCAATAAACCTTCTGTAATAGCCAGCAAGTCCTAAGAATTGGCGTATTTCGGTAGGTGTTGTAGGTGTCGCCCAATCCTTTATTGACTCGATCTTTGCAGGGTCCACGTGAACGCCTTGGCTATCGATCACATGACCCAAAGATTGTACAGTCGGTATCCAGAATTCACACTTAGAAAACTTAGCATACAATTTCTCCTCCTTTAACAGTTCCAGAATTTTTCTGAGGTGTTCCTCATGCTCCTTCTCATTCTTAGAGTAAATGAGAATGTCATCGATAAAGACGATCACAAATTTGTCTAAGTATGGCTTGCACACCCGGTTCATAAGGTCCATGAATACAGCTGGTGCATTGGTTAAACCAAAAGGCATAACTTGGAACTCGTAGTGCCCGTAACGGGTTCTAAATGCCGTTTTTGGAATATCTTGTTCTCGAACTCTCAGTTGGTGATATCCGGATCTCAGATCAATTTTTGAGTAAACGCTTGAACCTTGCAGTTGATCAAAGAGATCGTCGATTCTCGGGAGTGGGTAGCGGTTCTTGATGGTTAGTTTGTTTAGCTCCCGATAATCAATGCACATCCTAAATGTTCCATCCTTCTTCTTGACGAACAAGACAGGGGCTCCCCAAGGTGAAGAACTCGGTCTTATGAATCCCTTCTCTGAAAGTTCCGACAATTGGTTTGATAGCTCTTGGAGCTCTGTCGGAGCTAATCGATAAGGTGCTCGTGCCATAGGCGCGGCACCAGGCACTAAATCGATTTGAAATTCAACTTGTCGGGTCGGCGGGAGTCCAGGTAATTCTTCGGGAAAGACCTCCGGGAAGTCTCTCACGATTGGTACATCTTCCAAACGTTTTCCTTCTGACCCCGTTTCTTCCTTCATGTTTACTTGTGCTAGGAAAAGATGGCATCCCTTCTCGATGTACTTCTGAACCTTCGTACAAGAGATTATGTTTAACCGGGATGCACTTCTCCTATCTCTTCGGTCGCCCTCAACAATCAGGACTTCGTCTCCGTAAGGCAGTCGAACGATTTTCTCGTCACAAATAATGGTGGCACGGTATTTCGACAACCAGTCCATGCCAATAATGACATCGAAACTACCCAATTCTACTGGCATAAGGTCGATGTTGAAAGGATGGTTTAGTAGGTTTAAGGTGCAACCCCTTATGATGGTATCTACCCTTTCTATGTTCCCATTAGCTAGTTCCACATCGTATACATTGCCTAAGGTAGTCGGGGCTATATTTAGTAGTGGGCTAAACGCAGTTGAAACAAAACTTCTATCTGCCCCAGTATCAAACAATATGGATGCATAGCGGTTATTTAGAAGAAACGTACCCGTCACGACGTTTGGGTCCTCCTGGGCTTCCACCCTGCCCACAGCATAGACCCTTCCTCGGGCGCCTTCTTCTTTCACTGGGTAGACCTGATTCCCACCAACCTTCTGATTTCCCTTGTACCCATTGTTGGCTTGATTACCCCCAGTACCCTGGTTCTTCTGTTCACGGCACTCACTCTTGTAGTGCCCTTTCTTTCCACATCCAAAACAAGTCACATTAGCTTTCGGGTTCTGTCCGGGTGCTGTCTGTGCAGTAGCAAGGTTCCTCGACCTACAGTCTCTGGTCATATGCCCCACCTTCTGACAGTTTTTGCACTTCACTGTGCACGGTCCGCTGTGATGAAGCTTGCAACGGTTGCACAGTGGATGTTTTCCAGCATAGGTTTTCTTCTCGGTGGTTCCTGCTGCATATACCTTGGCGCCTTTCTGTTTCTTGTTAGAGAAAGTGGTGTTTGAGTTGTTGTTGTTGACAGAAAGGTCATCCCATTTCCTCTTGCCATCAGTCACCTCCATTAGGGTATCCTCAACAATTTGATCCATCAACTGGTTGGCCAGTTCCATTGCCTCATGGAGATTAGCAGCCTTGGAAGTAGTGACACTACCCTTGATGGATTGGGGTAATCCTCTAATGTACCTTTCCAGTAAACGGGTCTCAGTCGGGACCATTTCAGGACACAACAAAGCTAGTTCCTGAAAACGCTGGTTGTAAGCAGCCATGTTGGTACCTTGAACTTTGAGATTCCAAAATTCAACCTCTAGCTTCATGACCTCATTGCGGGGGCAGTACTTTTTAAGCACCATTTCCTTAAAGTTTTCCCATGGCATTGAGTAAGCGGTGTCATACCCGGCAGACTTCAGATAGTTATTCCACCAGGTTAGAGCAGCATCTGTGAAGGTGAATGATGCATACTTCACCCTATCCTCATCTGCACAACTACTTATCCTGAACACAGTTTCCAACTTCTCAATCCATCTAACCAATACCACTGCTCCTTCAGACCCTCCAAAACTCCCAGTCATAATCTTGCGAAAATCTTGGTAGTTGCAGCCTCGGCCATTACCCCGATTTGGTCTGGAAGTGCCAACAGTGGTGGTGGAGGTGGTTACGTTGGCTGCGGCTAAAGCTGCCGCTACTCTCTCATCCACCAGTTGGTCTAACATTGCTTGGTTAACAGTAGGTGGAACAGTGGCGGTAGCCTTAGCTGGGCCTGGGTTGGCTCGTGTGGTTCTGTTTGACTTCTTTCTAGGAGCCATTTTGCTACAAACACAAACAAAAGATAGAGACAAATGAGATTCCATATGGAAGGTTTATTATCATACGTGTACATAGTCACCACAGGTAGAGTACATAAATAAGATCATTCTCAGAACGAATGGCACAATAGAGTAAACAACCAAGCTTGTCATAGATTAAGATCAATATGTGTTCACAAAATTACAAGCTCATGGTGCATCGAAGGAAAGTACGAGATTCGAATACATAATGGAAATACAAGGTTCGAATGAAAGGAAAGTACAACAACACTAAGCTAGCATCATCTAGTACAACAACACTAAGCTAGCATCATCTAGTACAACAACACTAGTCTCGAGTACGCTCACGGCGTAATCGCTCTACCTCTCCTGTCAATCGCTCCACAGCAAACTCCAATCATCCTACAGTGGACTCCAATTGTGCAATGCGTCTCCTGGACACTAAGACCTCCCAACGGTCCTCTTGTTCCGCCCTTGTCACCCCAGCAATCACTGACTCCATCTCATGCATCCTATGCCAAGTGGTCCACTCCGCATCCCAAGCTCTATCCTGATCTCTCCCAATATCCATTATCTGGCGACGCACATCTGTAAGCTCTCTGTCATGTCTATCTGTCCGCACATCCAGTCTCCCCAGCCTCTCCAGCTGATCTGTGTGGACATCAAGTAAACTGGCATGATTAGCCAACTGTATAAAAACCTGCTCAAAACGTGCTGGTTGTAACCCTTCCAGCTGATCAGTATGGTCGTCCAGTACGCTGGCTTGCTGATAAAGACGGGTCCATATCGAATCAAGAGTACTCACATCATAGTCAGGGGGATTAGGTGTGGATACATCATCTGGAATGTCTGTCATTGGTGAGTCTAGAGTGTTAGGCAGTGGCGAGTCTGGAATGTCAGGCAGTGGTGAGTGTGGCTCAGCTGGTGATGGTGGTATGAATGATGGAGAGGAAGGTACATAGTCCGAGCTGACTGCTCTGGGTGGAATGCTCTGAACACACTCAATATCTTTCCATATCTCCTCATCAGTATCATGTTGCTCTTCCCTAGCTTGTATCATAGCAGCCCTCAACCCTAGCCCCATAGGCACATCTGTATCACCACCCTGAATCTGGGCTGCTCTCGAGCTCTGTCCCGTCTCGAAAATACCCTGAACCTCCTCAATACTTTGTTTGCCTTCTTTCTGTAAGCATGCACCTCCCTGGGCATGCTCAACTGGTGTAGTCTCAACAAGTGCATGCTCTGTTGGTAGGGGCTCCTCTTCGGGATTTTCATCTGGGTCTAAGTCCTCTTTTGGATCCGACTCCTCTTCCGGATCCTCATCTGGGTCTGACTCCCCTTTTGGATCCGACTCCTCTTCCGGATCCTCCTCTGATTCTTCTAAATATGACTCGGTGGCCCTTCTGAGCCTCTGACGGAGTGGTGAGTGAGTAGGCGATGATGCTGGTGATAATGATAATGGAGTGGTGGATGTACCCATGTAAACAGCCCGGGTCCTCTTCGGGGGTGAGGATGGTAAGTTTGAGTATCGCATTCGGCATCCTGGGACACGTATGCGGGCTGTACGGCGAGTAGGGATGGTCTGAGTAGTAGTGGTGTCAGCTATGGGAGTGGATGTAGGTTGTATGGGTAATGATGAGGTAGATACAGGCTCAGTAGTGTCAGGATTCGAGGCGTTGAAAGCCTGGAGTACCCTCATGTAGGGGTCATCTGAGTTTGGTGTGATCTGGCGAGGTGGTGAGGTGCTAGTGTGTAAGATCACTTTGATGACGTCAAAATGAGGCATGGTCTGTGACAAAGACGGTATAAGTGTGTAAGTATATAGAAATACTTATAGTATATATATATATATATATATATATATATATATATATATATATATATATATATATATATATATATATATATATATATATATATATATATATATGTATATATATATAACGGTAAAGCATAATACATAGCTAAGATAAGTAATCAACATGTAAAGTGACGAACAAGGCAGGCCGGCAAGTGGCTGTCATAGGGACTTGTTTTTGTAAAAAAAAGCGGTTATAGTTTAGGATTTATATGTACCTAGTTCTCTATAACCTTGGCTCTGGTACCAATCTGTAACACCCCCAAAATTCTGGTATAGCGGAAGCATTCGGGTCATGGGGTGCTACGTAAATCGGTAATCACAACACAAGATAATAAAGAACGGATTTTCAAAACCCGTTTAAAACATACATTAACTTAAAAGTTGTAAGTTGACATCATAGTCAAATTTGGAGTACAAGGCCCATAAAGTTTTTAGTTGTCCCAAATACAAAAGTAGTTAAGTGTGGGAAATTTATTCCACTCCAAATGTGCCTATGACCTTGCCAAGCCAAGCCTTCAAAAGATCACTTATAGATAAGTCAAGCACCTGAGAAAAACATGCTAAAAGTCAGCAAAAAGCTGGTGAGTCTATAGGTTTAAAGCAGTAAAATCATAAGTTTGGACCATGAGTTTAGCATATGAGCATTACAACACATATAATGTCATATAAAAACAGTCTATTACGCTAGCACTAAGTTCATGCAACCGAAGCTATAACAGTGTGCATGCTCAAAGAGCATGTAATCAAATATAGGTGCCCGGCAAGTGTTTATCCCAGACACTTGTGTTTCGACATGGTATACGTTCGTTTGCCTATCCGGTCAAACCGAACGGGGGCGTTACTCCCAATAGATCTATTTATAACATTCGCGCTTCCCAGCAGGAATTAACGGTTCATGAGTTGGGCATAATGGGACATAACAGGGCTTAGGCTAATCCACGTAATAGCATAAACAATAGTTTTGGTCCATAAAAGAGTTTTGCATGTTTCTCACCCCAGTTTGTAAAACAAGTATAGAAAGAGCGGGGCTATAAACTCACCTTAGAAATCAACGTACGCTAGTACAGTGAAAACGAGTTTCTACGCGTGAAAACTCAACCACGACCTAAAAATATATAAGTCGTCTTAGGATTTGAAATATGTATCATATGCATTTTATGAAATCCATTTATCACCCATATATGTTCGTAAAGTAATTTAGTAATAAAATATGTACCTTTGTAAATGAAATAATCATAACATTCAAATATTTGCTAAGGTTCATGTCCGTTGTGTTTTTCTTGACGTTAAACAATATATATACAAAAGCTGTGAATAGTGATTAAAAATATATATATCTTCCCGGTCTCGTGCTTTATCGATAGTTTCATGTTAGGAACGTTTTATAATTCTCCCAACGCTCCCAAGTAATATACACAAGTTACTAGTGGTTCCGAGTATGCCGTTTCGGCTAAAAATGTGCAAAAATAGTCAAAAGTCTCCCTTTTATTTTTCCATCAGCTTTTTACAAAGCTGTTAAAAATATAGTTTTCGTCTAATTCTTCGGAAAATCATAACTTTCTCATTTTAGGTCCGTTTTCTAAGTTTTATATATCCCCGCGAAGGTATTCAAGTATACTCTAGGATTTTTAAGTTCTCGGCTAGTCTAAACATCATTTAACCTCAGTTTTCATAGCAAAAAAATCGGGACAGTTTCTATATTTTCAGAAAATATAGTTTTCGTCGTTAAATCTTGAAAATAGCATATCTTTTTCGTTATAAGTCCGTTTTAACCCGTTCAAGCGGCTATGTTTTCATTATTAAGTCTATATCCTATATTTTGAACCAAATCTTATGTTTTGAAAACCCATTTTTCTGTAGCAACAGTTTCGGGACAGCATAATATATAAGTTACCAAATCTCATTTTTTTATTACTTGAAGTCTTTAGATCTAGGTAATCAACTCCCAAAAATCATCCTAGCACTTACCCAAAACTCTTCCAACAATATCAATAGTTTCAAGGCTATGTTAATAACTTGATATATATATGTCAAGTCTCAAAAATAATTAAACTTAGAGTAGGAAAACATATAGATCACATATAGCTCATATAAAACATAACTTGTACAATAAAATTTATCATGTGTTCGGACATGAACCTAGCCATTTTTAGTAAGTAATATTTATGTTAAATATGTTTAAAATCACTAGGATCATAACAACATATATGTAATAAGGGTGATAAATGTTATATATGAGTTTAAAAATCAACATAATCATGATCTAAGTAAAAATCATCCTCAAGATGAGTAAGTAAAATCATAAAGAAAGATTTTTAGACTTACTAGTAGTGTATGTATGTATGTAGGTAGAAAGATGTGATCACAAAGGGTATCCCGAAGCTCCAAAATATGTTTATACTACCCGAATATATCTTGAAAATCACTAGATCTTGTCAAGATTTTCCCCTTCCCCTTTGGTTCTTGCCCTAGATCGAATGGTATGTAGAGATGAGTGGTGGTGATATTTTTTTTTTTTTTTTTTTTTTTTTCTTGTAACTAGAAATGGGTTATTAGGCTATGTATATATATAGCAATGAGTCAAAATGTAGTCAAAATATCTAGCACATTGGTCCTTGTCTTTTGCCGAGTTTTAGGGGAAAAAGGAAGACAAAGATGTGGCTCTTAGCCACCAAAATAAATGCCATGTTTCATGGTTTGTTTTCTCACATGGTCTAAAGGTTGAAATGTTTGTAATGTATTTATAGGACAAGGCATAGGGGAGGGGCGGCCATAGGACAAATATTGGAAGAAATTAGATGTAATTTGTATAAAAATGTATATATTAAATGTATTGGGTAGTAAAAATATGTATTGGGTATTAGTTTGATAGTTAACGAAAGTTATACGTAATTAAACGTTTAAATAAAGAATTTGCAATAAACGTAAGGAAATATTTTTGGCACTTGAGAAATCATTTAGGAAGTAATAAAATGTAAGAAAAAATATTTATTAGGAGCATTGGGTACCTCGTGTGATCATTTGTATAGGTAAAATGTTTAATAAATTAATATACTTAACAAATTAAAGATTTTAATTGTTAGTAAAGTCATAAGATATATAAGTTGTCCTTATGATCAAAATAACTAGTCTGATGTGTTTCAATGTGCGGGATGACTTCCCAAAACTTTGTCGAGTGAGCTAAAGCATGCTCAATAACTAAGTGTGTAATAATAAATAAGGATTTATTATTAAAATAAGGTGTGGAAAATTACCGATTGTCACACCAGGTCAGGAAGGGTACCTTACGAACCAACTAGGGAGGCTCCAGGCGTGGTCAAGTGTTGATATGACCAAAATCCAGTCAACAAGCAGAAGGCCATTCCGTTCATCAAGAAACTGAAAAGGCTCCGAGAGTGCAAGTCCGCGCCCCTTCCCAAAGTGTTGATAATAATCTAACTGTTGACTCTATGGTAGAACCGGTAAAACGAAAGGACGTTCTAGCCACAGGCCTAGGCACGTGACCACGAGTTATAAATGCTCACTCAGAAAATATCGGGAACAACCCCATCTCCCACTATAAATAGCCATCAAAGAACAAATAAAACTCATAAAAACACAAACACCTCTCTGAAAAAGATGAAGACGGTGGAAACAGCCCACACACCGACGTGGCACGACAGAAACAACCACCCGATGACCAAGCGTCATACAATTATGGTCATAACCCACAAATTCATGGTCCCTGATAAGTCATTCAAACCTAAGAACTTGGGTAAAATCCCCATCCGGAAAAGTTCTTAAGTGACAACTAATAAGGCTTAGTCGCTCTTAAATGACTACTAATAACTTCTAGCCGCACAATCCCACCAATCCCATTCATCCAAGTTCCCGTGAACTTCATTCTCCATCACACTACTCGGTGAGCCCAATCGACCGCGAACCCAAAAAGGAAACCAAGCGCTATAGGTACACCATAAACACGCATCCTGACCAAAATCTAGGATTGCGTAAAAGGTTAGGGCCTGGCTACGTGCTAGGACTTCCCTTATGTACCTTATTGTTGGCGGCAAAACACGGGCATCAGCGCGGAAGGCTGATAAGTATAAAGGAGAAGATCGAGTCACGGAAAACACGGACGGGAGGGATAGTGGATGGATGTACGCACGCTCGTAGGGAAAGAAGGTAGAAGCTTGAAAATGGACATCCAAACATCAAGTGACCCCACCCTTGACCCCACCCTACAGCATAAAGCAACTAGGGAAGGTGAAGAACGCCTCTAATCCCTAAGTTCCAGCCAAGCGCATAGACGCAAGTAGAGGCAAATGACACCAGGTAGAAAAAATGATGGGGTCCGCCCCTACATCATGGTATAAAATTTCCAATTACCATAACCACCAGCGGCCTTGAGTTGCCCGTACCAGCTGAGTCCACCTAACAACAAGTCTGGCATTAAGGAAAGCTACACAAGATCAGCACTGACAACATGGAAAACAGTCTCTGGACTATGCAAGCACCAGTGTTCGCTAAGCCTAAAACGCTGAAGAGGATGGGCGCAACAAGAAGTATGATAAGAACAAGGCGCGCCCACCACAAAAAGCGAAGGCATAAAGACGGAAATCCGTATCCGCAAAGAGTAAAAACATAAGTGTTTTAAATCTGTAACGGTCCGCCCCAGCGGAACACATCTTTAAACGTTTGTAAAAATATAGTCCAACTATGTGTATTATTATAATAACTTTACTAAAACAGAGCGTGAAGGCTAGCTACCTTCACCATTTTACAATTACAAGTTTACAAACAATCACTTTACAAACGCACACACATGTGAGTAAGACACGCACACATAAGGGCCCGTCCCAAACAAAGTTATCCCGTATAACTAAAAGGATGCGGAACCTCATAACTAAACCGCAGGTACATAAGAGGGATTGCAAACCCGGTACCGGGAGGATAACCCACAAGTATCCATGTAAGACTAAACAATAAAATTATGTATCCGTATGTATTTTTGTTAACAGAAAAATGCACAACACATACATGCGGACAAAGACGCAAACATGTTAGACGTAACTTTAGCGCATAAATAAGCCGCAAACAGGTTGAACGCAACCTTAGCTCAATAACAAGACGCGGACAGGTTAAACATAGCCTTAAGCACAAAACAGATACGTTCAAAAAAGCAAAACATGCAAGACATATGCAAAGAACGTAAAGGGGTTTGTATATGGGTATTGGGAGTGATTATATGATATATACTCGATAATCAAATCACATAAATGTTTGTAAAAAACTAACTGTATTGTATAGTGTTTGGACTCTTTTCTTACTATCTAAGGAATGCATTAGCAGATCTTAAAACCAAACGCAGAAGATGTTTATCCAAACACTAAAACTGAGTGATAAAAAGATAAAGTACAAATAAAATAAAATGAAGTCATTGTTTTGAGTAAAAAAATCAGCATATCAATCTTTATCTCCTACTTGTTGTTAAATTAAGCATGGAAACATAAACTTACTTCCGAAAGGATTATATGCTCATGATTAGGCATGTTGTTTAAAAGAGAGAACAACCTATTACGGTTCCAAATAGAGTCCATACCAGTCTCAAGTTTGACCAAGTTTGGAAACACGAGAAGATTTCTTACACGAATGCCGGTGAGGTTCTGCAGAAACGAAACAATCGACAAGTTGACATCATCATCACGCACGAAGCTATATACACAAATAATAATAATAATAATAATAATAATAATAATAATAATAATAATAATAATAATAATAATAATAATAATAATAATAATAATAATAATAATAATAATAATAATAATAATAATAATAATAATATCTCGGCTCTCCACTAATTTCTTGTAAAATCCTATTTGTTTTTCAATAAAGTGATGTTTAATAATAATAATAATAATAATAATAATAATAATAATAATAATAATAATAATAATAATAATAATAATAATAATAATAATTATCTGTCAAAAATTGGTTTGACGATCCATAATTGCCATATCTTCAATATCTGTTTTCTATTTAATCATAACTCAACAACTATGTGTTAGGATAAAATAAATATGAGCAAATCTTAATTGAGCAATTTAGGCAGGGAATGCTTTTAGCTGTAACAATAAACATGCTATATTTATATAGGAATAATTGACTGAACATCTGACAAGTAAACATACCCTTATAATTTCATTGGTCAAGGCCAATTTTTTTGCAGAGGAAACACACATCAGAAGCTCATTACTAATGGATCCGTTAATGCTAACACGAGTTTCAATAATACACAATGGTTCGATTGAAAATTTGTATGTGTACCTCTGACATATAATGTCAAGGTTTTCAATTTTAGGGGCATCAATATCAACCACTAAAACCAATGAAGCACCCCGAGTAAAATTCATACCCAATCTCTTTAAAAATGGCGAAGAGACCTTAAAAATATCCAAGTTATCATCTCTTATCAGTCTCTCGACATAAACTTCTTCTAATTCTGGGCAACCAGATATCAGATTTGTGAGAGATATATCACATGAGTAAACAATTGATACCAAATCGATTTTCTTTAAACACAGCAAACCAGAATCTATTTTTAAACACAACAAAAGCCCCCCCAAACCAAGTGAATTAGAATAAGAAGATTCATAGATTTGGCCTTATATTCACATATTGCCTAAAAGAATCGGCAGTATGTTCCCCCAAATAACGTCAATACCAACCACAAATCTGACGTAGTTAAGACGGGCATGTTTTATATCATGAACGTATCTGAGAACCTGAATAAACCAAACAAACAGGAACTGAGACTGTAGTTTTTAAAATACAAAACAAATGGGGTTGGTCTGCTGCACATATATGTGGCCCCTAGAAGAAAGCCCGGTCTCCTAATATAAAAGTTGATGAGAACTTTTTTACTAACCGATAAAGACCTCAAGTACTTGAGGCTGGTTGGACATATCAAATCTTGTAGCAAACTTGTAGTCCAGAAAACAGTTCAGTATTCTACATATTGAATGTGTGAATAAATTAATCTATATGCATATAACAACATTAAACAGCAAGACATGTTCATACTATGAAAAATATTAAACAAGCAGAAGAAACAAGCAAGCAGAAAGGTAATGCCAATATCCAAAACTACCATAGATTTGAAACTAAATTATAGCTTAAAATGGTGTTCAACAAAATTGTTGGAGGGTATGGTCATAAAACCAACAACAAGCATAACCACCAACAACAAACTTAACAACAACTAAAAAACAGAACAACAAACTTGCCCTTGCAACAATTCATAACAATCCTTAAATATATGAACTGCCATCAGGATCCTGGAGAGAATTTAGATGAATTTGACACACGCTGGATCCACGAGGGAAGCTTAATATTTTTTCGACCCTATTTGGATGAAATCTATCAGCATTTATTGTGAGCTTCTCCAAGTTATTTGAGTGTTTCAGAAGATACTTTATAAAGATGAACTCTTCATGTGTTCCGGTCTCATTGTTTATTAAGATCTCCTTCATATTAAGACGCAGACAATCCGGTGCCTCCACAGGTGGGTTCCAATCATAAATTAGGTAGATACGATGTGAACGAAATCTCTACAGATAATAATGATAAACATCAACAATAATCTAATTAGCTTATGAAAGTATGAGATGTCAATCATCAGTTAATTTAGTGGAACAGAAGGGGTTCGTATATGGGTTTTGGGTATGATACTCAATAATCAGGAGCACATAAATGTTTTTAAGTAACTAACTGTATGATATATATATATATATATATATATATATATATATATATATATATATATATATATATATATATATATATATATATATATATATAGTGTTTGGACGCTTTTCTGACTATCTAATATTTTAAGGTGCAATACAAAAATGACCATTTAAGGAATATATTATCATATAACTAGAACCAGAAGATGTTTTTCAAACACAAAATCTGAGTGATTTTAAGATAATGCGTTTCAACACACACGTCCAAACAACCCAAAAATACGAGTAAAAGTAAAATGAAATGAAGAGTCAATGATTTGAGCTAAAAAATCAACATGTCACTCTTTATCTCCTGCTTCTTATTAAATTACGCTTGGAAACATAAACTTACTTCTGAAAGGGTTATATGCTCAAGGAATAGGCATGCTGTTCAGAAGAGACACAAACCAACTCGGGTACCAAATAGAGTCCATACCAATCTCAAGTTTGACCAAGTTAGGAAAACACGGGGAAGATTGTATACACGAGTGCCAGTGAGGTTCTGCATAAACCAAACAATCGACACTTCGACATCATCATTATGCATGAAGCTATATATACCAATCTCAGAACCCTGTTAAGTGCGGGGAACTGCGAGAACTCTAAATTTGCATTAGAAAACATGCATGTTCATATAAAACATGTATGTTTTTCTTACATACACATGCCTGCGTATTAAGGTGTATGTAAGAAAACATACATGTTTTATAATGAACATGCATGTTTTCTAATGCATAATTGGAGTTCTCACAGTTCCCCGCATTTAACAGGGTTCTAAAAATAAAAACCATTTTGCATTGATCTATTGCACTTAACAGGTTTTTATATAGTATGTAAGAAACAAGCATTTTTATATGAACATGCATGTTTTCTAATGCAAAATTAGAGTTCTCGCAGTTTCCGCACTTAACAGGGGTTCTTGAAAATAAAGATACACTATATATATATATATTATATATATATATATATATATATATATATATATATATATATATATATATATATATATATATATACATATATATATATATACATATATATATATATATACATATATATATATATACATATATATATATATATATATATATATATAATATATATATATATATATATATATATATACATATATATATATATACATATATATATATATACATATATATATATATATATATATATATATATATATATATATATATATATATATATACATATATATATATGTATATATATATACATATATATATATGTATATATATATATATATATATATATGTATATTTATATATATACCACATATATATATATATATATATATAT